>RDPX01000066.1:2754304-2780109 GCA_003991215.1 Morbakka virulenta
CTCTCTCTCTCTCTCTCTCTCTCTCTCTCTCTCTCCCTTTCTCTCTCTCTCCCTTCCTCTATCTATCTTTATCTACCTGTCTATCTACTGGTCTGTTTATTGATCTATTTTTTCATCCATTTCTTTGTATACTATCACTATGCCACAGAACAAAAATTATCCAAAAAATATCGATACAAGAAACCTTTTATTGATGTCTGTTTCCAATAATTACTAGCATTTGTGAACAGTTACATTTGAACAACGGTAGCAGCAAGAGATGACGAAAGAGACAAAATAGCCATTGCAAAAAAAAGATGTCTGTACTGATTTGGATTCGTACCAGTGCCTCGGGTTACCAAGGCGACATCCTCTACCTTTCACCAGATCATTATTTGCAACCATTTCTGTCACCTATATTTATACTTTCGGAATAACCATTAATCATTGGATATCAGTTCTAACTGTCACGTAGTACTTTTTTTAGCGTTAAATGGTGCAGATATTCTAGAAATATCGGCACCATTTGTACCAAATAATATTTGCATGATTAATTACTGTGACTTAAAATATTTTTCAACTGTTTTAGACAAATGTGGTACGATTGCAGAAGAAGATCCTCTCATAAAGGAAAGGAAAACTTCGCAACACGCTCGCGGGTGAAAATTAGATTAAAGCCCAAGTCCTTTACCTAGTCTCTATTTGACAAGGAGGAGAACCAAAGTGTTTGACGGAAAAATGCAAGAAAATGGTTCTAAACACAAACAAGGACAACAAAGTGGTATGTAAACAATCTTAACGCCCTTGCGGGTAAAAAATCTAGAGGAAAGTAACGGTTACCTGCTCTGATCTAACAACACAAGGTGGAATTGAAAAGAAAAAGCCAGCTTCAACACCTCTTAAAGCATTTGATACTTTTCCATCAAAAGCATGAAGAACTACGTCTTTCGCATCTAAAAACGAGAGCATTAAAAACAATTACATATTCTGAGCACAAAATTACGTATGGGTTTTGTGCACAGATTATATGTAGGCGTGTTCAATATATGCAAAAATGAAAAGGCTATAAAATTGTTACAACCTACTCTATCACTGTTTCTTATTGTTGAAACCATATACGTGGTATATTTTACATTAAATAATAACTAATTCTTTTGCTAAAAAATAAATAGCAGGATGAATGAAAGAAACCAGCACACATTCATCTGGAAATGCAGTTCTCCTGAAGGTTTCTCTCAGGTTAGCATGAGCTATGGCACTTAACTGCAACACGTATAACTGCACTTTACACCTTAAGCTGACCCAAACCGACACGATTGCTACAAACGATTGCCAGATTAGCAGCAAAAGGTACTAACGCAGAATAACATTAAGTCGTAAAGGAAAAAAAACAACATTCCATGCTGGGTTTTTTTTCGGTCCGTAAATGTGTCAAAAGCGAAGCCTGTAAAAATAACCATCACTATTTCAAGATCAATTTACATTATTTAGCTACAAAAAACAAAGAATCCTACAACAGGTCTTAAGCGTCCAGTTGATTAAGTGTTTTTTTTCAATAGGTACAAAACAACATTAAAATGTACCAATCCAAATATGTTTAATTGAAAGTTTAATGTTTTTAGACGAGAAGTAATTATTTTATCTATGAAAAAATTGTTTTTATTACATCTACAGCTAATTTTCAAATTTTATTAACTTTTAAATCATTTTTATTCATTTATAGTCTCTTTTTTATTTCCAAATTTTTGGTTTTGCATTTTTTCTCTCGCCTTATCTCAGTTCCTTATACCTAGAGCATTTATTAGTAAGAGTGAATTTTCTACTTTTAACTTTTTCTTTTTTAATTAAAGCAGGACCTATATTAATAGCAATATTATTAATGAAAATACGAATCCTACATAAAGGTTCATTAGAATAATAATAACAGAAATAGTAATAATAGCAATAATAATAATAATAACAAAGTTCATGTCCAGCATGACAGCCCGCAAAGGGAGATGGTATTTACCTGCCAGACGAGAAAACTTAACCCCGGCTACCGACCAGTGATAATAATAATAATAATAATAATAATAATAATAATAATAATAGGTCACCCTTAGGCAAGGTGTAGCACCTGTTAGCCTACCCCGAGACCTTGAAATACCGGGTTGGCGTCCGGCGGGTTTAAGTCTGTCTCATGGGGAGGAGGGCCTCTTCAGCCATGGCAGGTAACCTTCCTAGAGATGGTGTCTCGATAAAAACACCGGTGGTTGTGTCACCTCATCAACACTTTCCTCGTTTATGAGTGTTATGTCAAATCGAAGAAATGGAAATAACGGCGTGAATGGTGCTGGAGGCAGTTATGTTGAAGGTGCCTCGCCCGGCAGGTGTCCTGCGGTATGGCAGCGCAGGCCCGGTCGTCATCAAGCAACTGCCAGGACTGGGTGGTCAAAATGCATGAATGTTGCCGTAATGGAATGCTATTTTGCAAGCAAGCCGGTAGATACAAATGGTAAACCAATTAGAGGATATAGGAGAAGGATGTTCAATTTATGGAAAGAGCGAGGATTGTTTGAGTGTACAGAACAAAGATTATGTGATCAAGCCAGGGCAATACGGAAAAATGAATGGCTAACAGAAATAGAATTAGAACAAATTAAGAGGAGAATTAATAATACAAACATTATTGACAGCGACGAAGATCTATTAGAATCAGATATGTTTGATGAGGCTGAGGTTGTTGGTGAGATGCGTAATATGGATGCACCAGAGATTAAAGATAATCCCGAAAGGGATGACAATGAAAGGAGAATTATTGATGATATTGTTAAAATCATGAATGAACAGGATGTTGACTGTTTCACTAGCTTTAAAAAAGTAGACAGAAGGAAATTGAATGACATCACAAAAAGGGTAAATAATATTATAACAGACTTAATAACGGTCAATATTACTGATACTAATAAGTTAATAAGAGCTGTCAGTGTGTTTGTTGCCAGAGAACTGGGCTTACAAAGAAGAAAGAAACAGAGGAAAGGGACTGAACCTTGGTGGAAAAGGCGAATAACAACATCAATCAATCAACTTAGAAAGCACATTAGTATAATTGAACGGTTTAAAAAGGGTGAAATCCGAAGAATTGAGAAGTACCGGGAGGTAGATCGTAAATATAATATTAAGAAAAAGGGTATAAATGTTGTTTGTGAAGAACTGAAACAGAGGATGAGTGCTAAAGCAAAGAAGATCCATAGGTACGAGGAACGAATAAAGCAATATAGGACAAATATGGTTTTCCAGCAAGATGAGAGACGCATATATCATGAACTGAATGGAAAAATGAATCAGGACACAGTAGCACCTGATGCTAATGAGAGTAAGCAATTTTGGAGTGGTATATGGGACAATCCAAAAGTGCATAATAGGGATAGTGAGTGGCTAAAGGAACTTAAAAATAGGAAGAACCAAAATAAACAGGGGAACATCTTAATAAGCGAAGGTATGGTTCGCGAGAAGAGTAGGAAGATCCCTAATTGGAAAGCTCCTGGGCCGGATGGGGTCCAGGGGTACTGGATAAAAAAATTAAGCAACTTACATGCCCGCATTGCATTTCAGTTAAATGACATGATAAATGGAGGAAGTGAAATACCAGCTTGGCTAACTATTGGGAAAACGGTACTCTGTCAGAAAGATCCCATCAAAGGTAATGCAGTTGATAATTATCGTCCAATATCCTGCTTACCCTTGATGTGGAAGTTGTTGACTGGTATAATAGCTGATGAGCTATACAAGTTCCTTGATGAGAATGAGAAATTGCCGCCTGAACAGAAAGGATGCCGAAAAAAGAGTCGAGGTACAAAAGACCAGCTATTAATAGACAAAATGATAATTCAGGACTGCAAATCAAGGCATACCAACCTCGCCATGGCGTGGGTTGACTATAAAAAGGCTTACGACATGGTCCCGCATTCGTGGATTATTGAGAGTTTAGAGCTGGCACAAGTTTCGGGTAATGTAATTTCTTTCGTAAAGAAGACAATGAGCAGTTGGAAAACGGAGTTGACATCTGCAGGTGAAAAATTAGGTAGTGTCAACATCAGAAGAGGCATCTTCCAAGGAGACAGCCTTTCTCCTTTACTATTTGTCATATGTATGATGCCGATTACAGATGTTTTAAAACAGACAAAAGCTGGGTATATATTGAAAGGGGGAGATTTGAAGATCAATCACTTATTCTTTATGGATGACCTTAAAGTCTATGGAAAGAATGAAAAGGAAATCGATGGATTATTATCATCGGTGGAAATGATAAGTAAAGATATTGGGATGGAGTTTGGGATTAAGAAATGTGGGGTTCTGGTGCTTAAGCGTGGGAAAGTTTGCAAAACCGAAGGAATCAAGTTACCCAGTAACGAAAAGGTTAGTGAGGTCACGTCGGAAGGTTACAAGTATCTGGGAATACTAGAGTATGATAAGATCAAGGAAAGAGAAATGAAGGATAAATTTGGAAAGGAATATCTACGACGAACCAGGCTAGTTCTTGGATCACGTCTAAATGGCAGGAATAAACTCAAAGCTATCAATACATGGGCAGTGTCTCTGATGAGATATGGGGCTGGTATACTGAGGTGGAATAATGAAGAACTGGAACAACTTGACAGGAAAACTAGGAAACTGATGACCATGCATAAAGTACTCAACCCCAATAGTGATGTGGCGAGATTGTATGTGCCTAGAAAAAGAGGCGGACGTGGCTTAATAGGGTGTAAACAATGTGTAAGGGTGGAAGAAAATAGCTTAGGATATTACATTCGGAAGAGTGCTGAACCAATGTTGAAGGAGGTAGTAAATCATAAAACAATTGCCACAGAAACTGTTATCGAACCCAAACAATTCAAACACAACAGAAGTAAGGAACTTGAGAATACTTGGAAAGATAAAGCATTACATGGCCAGTTTGTGAAAAACTTGAAGGGAGTGGACGAGATTAACACCTGGAAGTGGCTTGTCAAGGGTGACCTTAAAGGACCCACAGAAGCTCTGATATGTAGTGCCCAAGAACAATCGCTTCGGACTAACTACATCAAATATAATATTGATAAGTCTGCTGAGTCACCACTTTGTAGAATGTGTGGCGAAAAAGGAGAAAGCGTTTCGCACATTGTGAGTGAATGCAGCAAACTCGCTCAGCGTGAATATAAGCGACGGCATGACAATGTAGCAAGGTATATCCATTGGACAGCATGTGGGGCTGCCGGAGCCGAAAGAGCTGAGAACTGGTACCAACAACAGCCAGAAGGTGTCGTTGAAACAGAATCACACAAAGTCCTTTGGGATTTCAACATCCAGTGTGATCAAGCGGTGCAAGCAAGAAGGCCTGACATAGTTGTTATGGACAAAAGAAAGAAGGAGGCCATCATTATAGATGTTGCAATACCAAGTGATTCTCGGGTCTGTGAAAAAGAACTTGAAAAGATTGAAAAGTACCAGCTGTTGAGAGATGAGGTTGCCCGTTTATGGGACTTAAAGAAGGTTCTAATCATACCTGTTGTCATAGGTGCTCTAGGTGCAGTAGGAAAGAAGTTTGACGACTATATACAGAAATTAGGTCTTAAAATCAGGATAGAGGTAATGCAAAAAACGGCTTTGTTAGGAACGGCAAGAATTTTGAGGAAAGTGTTGTCTTTATAGACCTGGAAAGAGGACTTTTGGGACCTTTGGTGACTTGCTGTCACCTGCTTCCATAAGTATAATGAAGACCAGAATAATATAATCTTATTCTGAGATAAAAATATCTTACACATAAAAATAATAATAATAATAATAATAATAATAATAATAATGAATTATGGCTTGTACCAAAGCTTATTCATTCAAAATAATAATAATGATAACCTCGGACAAACAACTACAGCAAAGATACAAGGCAATATTGGAGAAAAAGAAGAAAAGGATATGGATCTGTGACATGACCTGCCAACATCGGCAGAATTTGGGAATTAGGAATTTTGAAAGACTGACAAAAAAGCAACAGTTCGAAATGAAAAGATGACACCCTGCGTTTAAGGTTAAAATTGTACCAGTAGTGATTTGTGGCTTTAGCGGAGGAGTAAATACCGCGGGGAACACAATTTCAGTAATATTCGACGTAAAGGATACTCCGAACCGGTTAATGACTGAAATAAAAAACAATATTAATGGATAACGAGATCATAATTCGTAAAGTGACGTCAAAAGTCGTCCAAACTATCGATCCTTAAATATGTGGCTCTATCGTTATGTTATAAATTATTGGAAGTTATTAATATTGGCTAGAATTATTTGTAGCTTTTAGTCTATAATAAAATAAAGCCAACCGTCCAGATATTGTTGTAAAAGGCCCCAAGGAAAAGACATCTTCTATTTCATATGAGAGTACCTTCTGACTATAACGTAAGGAAAATGAAAAAGTAAGTTAACACAAAGACAAAGAAATTGAAGTGCAGAAGTCTTGGCAATTAAAGGTTACAATTATATTGGTTGCGGTTGGAAAAGAAAAAGAAAAAGAAAAACACTGCAAACCATATTAAACGAATTCCTTGGAACCCTTGTTTAGAAGAGCTACAGAAAATGGTATTGTACACCACTACTATGGCGAACAAATGTATTGCTCACGCATCACCACAAGAACGTAACGCCCTCACAATGTACTAAAATATAAAGAATGATAATGACCACACAAGAATTGAAATGCACAAAAATTCAGCTTCCCTTGTCCCAGGTAATGGGATACAATTCGCTAAGGGATTTTAATCAATAGAAAGTTCAGTTCAAGCACCGATGGAAAGGGAATCCCCTTCATGGAAAATACCCAACTTGCACCAACCAGGCTGATGTAGACAAATCACAAATCCATCAGTGGTTGTGAAGCTCTGAACTTAAAGGCGAGGCAGGTTTTATCATTGCAGCCCGAGACCAGTGTGTTTTTACAAGAAACCACCACGCCAACATTGTAAAAAATGGTGCTGACACATAATGTTGATTATGGGGCAAATCAACTAAGGCTATCGATCACATAATAGCAGGGTGCTATGTTCTTGACCGAATAGATATCTCAACAAACATAACAGAGAAAGTCAGTACATCTATTAAAAGATATGGCAATATTTTGACAAGAACATTGAAAAGAATAGGTATAAGCTCCACCTAGAACCGGTCAATGAAATAGACGTTGTAAGTAATCTTATGGGGCTTCAGAATTCACACTGACCATACCACGAAAGCCAACCGCCCTGAAGTAGTTATTAAAGACACTAACTGCAAAATTTATCTATTCATTGACAGGGCATTACCAACTGACAACACTGTCTGTCAAGGAATTTGAAGAGCTTTCCAAGTATAGAGAGCTGGAAATCAAAATTGCAAAGATGAAAACAGCAATAGTAGAAGCTCTTGTAATGATCAAGAAGGGTGCTGAAAACTAAATCAAACAGATACCTGAATCACCGCTTCTTTAAGAAATACAAAAGAAAATCCAGACAACCATATCACACACACACACACACACACACACACACAGAAGTGTCTTATCAACTCAAACCATAATATAACAAAAGAAACGGTTGTGATTTTACTGCAAACAGAATCAAACGAAACCAAAATTTGATAATTTTATCTGCACTTTAAAGTTTCATTCTCAAAATTCTCTTTTATAAATAATATTTATATTGGAAAAAAAAATTACATCTGAAGAAGGAAAATCCCAACAAAATTCCTGGCCCCATGTCTCTGGGGGTGGGACTCGGTCAGTAACTTCAACCAAACCTATACCAAAAGGAAAATACTAATAGCAAATTTAAATACTTTTAGTATCTGGCATTTATTTCTATTTCTTTATAAAACTTACGCTCTTTAAATCAATTATTGAATATTTTGAAAATACCCGGTAACCATGATTACTACGTTTTCACATGAAGTTTGAAAATTTTGTCACTTAATAACTGAATAACTGATGAAGAAAAATATCAAATCTGTGNGGGGCTTCAGAATTCACACTGACCATACCACGAAAGCCAACCGCCCTGAAGTAGTTATTAAAGACACTAACTGCAAAATTTATCTATTCATTGACAGGGCATTACCAACTGACAACACTGTCTGTCAAGGAATTTGAAGAGCTTTCCAAGTATAGAGAGCTGGAAATCAAAATTGCAAAGATGAAAACAGCAATAGTAGAAGCTCTTGTAATGATCAAGAAGGGTGCTGAAAACTAAATCAAACAGATACCTGAATCACCGCTTCTTTAAGAAATACAAAAGAAAATCCAGACAACCATATCACACACACACACACACACACACACACACAGAAGTGTCTTATCAACTCAAACCATAATATAACAAAAGAAACGGTTGTGATTTTACTGCAAACAGAATCAAACGAAACCAAAATTTGATAATTTTATCTGCACTTTAAAGTTTCATTCTCAAAATTCTCTTTTATAAATAATATTTATATTGGAAAAAAAAATTACGTCTGAAGAAGGAAAATCCCAACAAAATTCCTGGCCCCATGTCTCTGGGGGTGGGACTCGGTCAGTAACTTCAACCAAACCTATACCAAAAGGAAAATACTAATAGCAAATTTAAATACTTTTAGTATCTGGCATTTATTTCTATTTCTTTATAAAACTTACGCTCTTTAAATCAATTATTGAATATTTTGAAAATACCCGGTAACCATGATTACTACGTTTTCACATGAAGTTTGAAAATTTTGTCACTTAATAACTGAATAACTGATGAAGAAAAATATCAAATCTGTGTATAAGTTAAAGCACAATTTTGAACTATTGGCTCAGTTAATATTGAAGAAGAGAATTCAAAATTCGGGAGCAATGAAAATTATGTGGGCACTTAACTGGGTTCCAACCAGTGTTTATCGCTTTCTCTTGAGTCCACCGTTCTTTCCCGCGCTTAAAGTTGAACATCTCATTCTAATCATGCATATAGGTCTCAGTCTCCCGAAGGGCCGGCGCACTGAAGTAAAGGCTTTGGTTGCAAAATTATTTGGATTCTGGATAGAAACATAATGCCGATACCTCAGGTGACAGAGCATGTAATGATGAATGCCATTGGTACTGATTCGAACTTAGCTCGGTGAACATATAATTTTCACTTCCCTAGTATTTACCTTAATTACATATACTTTAGGAAATCGTGTTGTTGTTGTATTACATATTTGTTACCATCACTGTAAGGGTCAGAATAACTGCCTTCTATTTTCAAGTTCTTCATGTACAAAATGCTATATATACACACGTATAAATGCATATATGTGTATATTTTATATATTCATAAAATTACAAATCAAACAGGGCATTTTACCACCACACCACACGCGTAAGGAACGTAAACCAATTTTATAACCAAAATGTGCCATAAATGGAAGTTGCCGAAATACTAATAGAAAAGTAGAAAGGGCAGCATAGAGTAGAAAGAAATGTATAGCCAGTATTCGCTAAAAGGATATAGGGGTATTAACTTAGCTGGTTCCAATTTTTTCATGTTTCAATCGGTTGAAAACTACTTATGAGCACATGAACATTTTTCATTTAAAAAGGAATTACACCTTACAGCTGTAGCACTACTTTCGCACTAATCGATTCTTGTGCACGGCAGAGAATTAAGAAATGTCTCGTGTCCTTAACAAGATCATTTACTGAATAAGTAAATCGTAGTTTATCACAAAAACTATGTTAAAACGGATATACTTTTATGATCTTGAATGTAAACAAGAATTAGAGCTTGAATACAAAGGGTACACAGACTTAAAAACTAATGAGTTTGTTTTTAAACACGTTTCTTGACCTGGGAAGTCTAGGTCCAGATTCCTCACCTAAATGGTCTGGATAGAAACTTGGTAGAAACTATGGGTCCGACGGTTCAAACAAAGAACTTCTGGTGTAAATTGTACACGAAGCAAATAAAAATTTGGTCCAGAATATTCTTTTTTTTTGAGTAAATTAAAAATTTGGGTTGTCAGGTCCGCCTTTATTGTCAGAAAAATGCATTTTGGATATAACCAAAATTTCTTCCCTCAAAATTATAACCAAGAAATTCCACCAAGAAATTTTTGGGATCCTAAGATCCTGTGCTTTAGGGTTAGATATGGTTTCTTCAAAATGTTCCAGCTGTTGGAATGACCTGATTTTTGGCCTAGGATTTATTACGCATCCACCACTGTCAACATGCCTAATTTCTAATGTAGAAATCTAATTATCTCAAAAAGAAAGTAGTTATCTCAAAGTTCCAAAGTGGAACTTTAGAAATAAAGTTACTGAAATTCTTCTGACTAAACACGAAAAGTTATCAATGATTACTTCTTTAGAATCTGTAATATGTTGCTAGTACCGTAGCTATGTTTATGTTTAACTGTTGACTGACTCAAACAGCTTTTCTTCGTTAGCTCTCAGCGTGAGTTGGATGTTCAATTCCAGCTCAGCTGGGGGAAAAATCAATAAAAATTTGCTCTCTTTAAATTTAAAAAAAAAGAAATGATTTTTACCTTACGTGACTTGCAGAAAAGCATTGTTACTTATTTTCTAAGACCTCCAAAATTTCTTTTTAAATGCACAGTATTCATACAACGGATATTGGGTGAAAGGGAGTTTCAAATTTGCATCACGCTTCTCCTGATTTTTGAACATGTGATGTTTCGGTCAATTGTTTCATAAAAATTGGATCGATAATTAAAAGAAAGCGATACAATAAAATTAACAAAACCATCCGAAGGGTCAATGATTGCAGCTGAAGAAATTATCAGTTATTCTTCTTAATAAAACGCTGAAAAATCAATGAGACAAGACAGATATATTCAACATCCACACATAGGAACAACTATTTTCAAAGTCTATAGTCATATTTAGTCAAAATTTATGAATAGATTAAGAAAAACCTACGTTTAAGTTTACAAATTAAATTTCTAGAATGTTACTGAATTCTTGTTTATGTCCTTTGATCCTCAATACACCTGCACATTGAACTTCCTCTGCATTAATGCATTCGATTTGGCAATCTAATTAAAATGAGGATTTTTTTCTTTATCCTTGTCCTATTAAATTAATGTACACAATTAACGTGTAAGAATGGCGAGGAAATAAACATAATATTCCCTAAAAGATAAATGCTTATGAAAAAAAGCCAGATTTACAAAGCAATACGAGAAGGAAAAAAGCAGCTATTGCAGTGGTCAGTCCTTCTGACAAATGCAGACATAACGGTGTAGCTATCCTGTCTGTCTTATGAAAAACAAAAAAAAGGCTGGGGATAATAAATAACTGGAAATAACAGGGAAATATTGTCAGTATCTTTGAATTCTTTGATTTCTAGTGGTTATTTGATCTGACCCCACTTCAGGAATTCCTGTCTCCAAATTCCTTTTTGCTTAGTTATTTTTTATATTATTATATTTCGATATGCAGCACAAACTTCAAGTTTAATTCCGAATGTGTTTGATTGGAATCTATTAGCTTTTTTATTTCCTAGTATGTTAACGCGTGCTGGGCGCCCCGACTGTGTAGTCAAGAGTGAGAATTGTTCTCTTTACTTCAAATTAAAGCTCCAGTTGAAGAAAGCCAAGAATATTTTGTGCTATCCAAGAAAACCTCTACCTCCTTCGGGGTTTGTACCTTCTGTCTTACCAGGCAGTGGAACTGAAGAATAAGGTCTCTTTTTTCAACCGGTACATACTTTACCTTAGCATCCGGCTTTACATAGTGTGGTTTCTCAGGCTTTGCGACTGCGCGACTGTGTCGCAATCTCTGTCTCTCCTACTTTGCTAGACTTTCGAGACCAGCAAGCAACTCCATTGCACCGATAGAAATTAAGTCCTGTGATTATTCGTCGCGCCCAAATATGGACCTTACTTCCCTTTTGGAAGTTAGACTTTGCTAACGTTTTCTATGCAGATGTTTCATACTCTAAGGCTGGTGGTGCTAAAGTCCTTGCATGCTCTCTCGCCCTGCTTAGTAGTATTCGACTTCGTATTGAAAACACCATCAAAACGTCTATGGCTGCTTAACTCTTTCCCCTAATTTGCAAAAACTGCTGCTATTCTACTAGCTTCCTCCTTCCTTCATCGAAACTTGGAACGTTTTTCTGTCCTTGTTACCCAACTCTGATATTCCACATTTAATTTAGCTCGTTCTTTGCCTCTTAATTCTTGGGAAGTGGTCGCTTGCAGTCTTGCAAGGAAAGGAGAAAAAAGGTGACCAGATGAAATCTTGTTATCTTAATTTACACCATTAACTATCACCTCAGAGTCAATGGTTTTTCTCAGAGTCAATGGTTTTTCTCAGAGTTAATGGTTTTCCAGTCATGGATAAGTACATCATTCTATGCTAGTTGTAGAGTGTAAGTGGGTATTGAAATTCAAGGGCATGGATCAGAATAATTTATATTTTTTCACAACCAATTTCCCACTACTCAAGGTAGTGGTAATATACCTCTATCAAAATTCATGAGTTTATACTAATTTGATTAAAAGCAACTGTAAAGATTAAGGATACTGTATCCGTGGAGTTTAACTGATTATTTTTTAAAACAGAACCAAACCGCTGGATCAGGAAAATTGCCGTATTAATAGCTTCTCCAGGTTCTACTAATAGAACTCCATTTAATGCAACAGCTTAACTAGACATAGGTATAAATTATGTTTTTAAATTACATGAAGATTAAATTTTCAAAACCATTCAAAGGAATTAAACAGCTAGATTCCATTAATATGAATATCAAGGATGATTGCAGGTGTTCTTGTAAGGTGTTTCTATTGTCTTCCACAAGTCTGAAACCATCATGCACATTAGCTGGTGAAGAATTTCTGAAAAAGAATTTTAGCTTTACATTTCATGTAAGATACATTAAAGTAAAAATCTTACAATTCTAAATATTATCTTCCCTCGGCTACAGTTGTTCTAATAATATAAAAAGGTCGTTCAGGGTAATTCAATACAATGAAATGCAAAGCACTGCCATCCTAGCGTCACAATTTTATCAATACTACTTTACTGAAAGCCAGCAAAACGAAATTGGACACAACGCCAGAGCTGCTTTTTCAATTACAATTGATCTGACAGATGTATTGAAAAACCTTTTAGTTCTTAGTAGAAAAAAAAGATTATTGTGCCTTACCCTCTTTGATCAGCATATCAATCACCGGCCTTCCTGCAGATCTTGAGTGAACATTCCTAGTTCCGTAAATCAAAATTTGTGATAAAAAAAATAAAAGGAGCACTGAAGAGTAAGATCTGATAACATAAGAGGAAAAATCCAAAGCAAAAAAAAATAGTGCATAATCTTTCTACCTACCTACCTATCTATCTATTTATCTATCTATCTATCTATCTATCTATCTATCTATCTATCTATCTATCTATCTATCTATCTATCTATCTATCTATCTATCTATCTATCCATCTGTCTGTCTATCTATCTAACTATCTATCTATCTATCTATCCATCCACCTGTCAATCAATCCATCCACCCATCGATCCATTTATCGATCCATTTATCGATCCATTTATCGATCCATTTATCGATCCATCTCTCCATATCTCTCTCTCTCTCTCTCTCTCTCTCTCTCTCTCTCTCTCTCTCTCTCTCTCTCTCTCTCTCTCTCTCTCTCTCTCTCTCTCTCTCTCTCTCTCTCTCTCTCTCTCTCTCTCTCTCTCTCTCTCTCTCTCTGTCTCTCTGTCTCTCTCTGTCTCTCTCTCTCTCTCTCTCTCTCTCTCTCTCTCTCTCTCTCTCTCTCTCTCTCTGTCTCTCTCTCTGTCTCTCTCTGTTTCTCTCTCTCTGTCTCTCCGTCTCTCTCTCGGGAAAAAAAGTCAATGAAAATACATATTAGGAATTGATGTAACCTTTGACCAAGTAGTATTCTGCAAAATGTTATTGAAAATTTTATTATAATTTAGGTTCATTGTAAACTGTAGGCTTTCTAAGATTTGGCGGAGAAAATACACCAAATAAAGGCAATGAATGATGGAAAATTAATTATGGAATAATACATTTTTTTGTAGTAGTTAACAGCTAGTGACTTTAAACATTTGCTAAGCGCAGTACATTTATGTAGTATAAGTAGACGTAATCCCCCTCCGGGAAGCCATTCAGCAATAGTGTTGGCATCCTCTTTTCACAAAACTACCTTTGAAAAGGTAGTTTTAATTTGAATTTTAAGAAGGGTGATGCTGTGATTTTTTTGAGCCACTGTTTCTGTGGCTTAATATATCATTAAAAATAAGCTCTCACGAACTGATTCTTAAAGGATTTCGGGAAACAAGATTAACTCTATAATCTTAAGATCAGAGTGAATGTGAAAAGCGATCTCTATCATCTTTGCGCACGATATACATATAGCGTCGACAGATCACGTACATATATCACTTGTTCCAAAATGGGTTTTAACACCTCTGTAGGCTTTTCGCGTTTAGATCGTACCTGGCCTGAACATATCTCGTTCAGAGTATATTGGGCTTTAACTTTCACATACCCATGGCAAAAGTGAAGATAAAAATGGTTTGGTATTCTTGGGTACAATCTGGGGTATAATTAACATTTAAATATTTAAATGTCAAAATTAAGTGCTTATCTTTGAGTTAAATGGCGCAAAGACTTACAGTAATGGCCATAATCTTGAACTTAATTCTATCATTAGGATTCTCTTTGTGTACAACTCATTCGCTAATCGTTTAAAACAAGCATTAAAGATCCTATGTCAGTCAGTAAAATGTGCAAGAAAATTATGTAGAATGCAAGAATTTAGTTATCGCTTTAAAATTTCTCGGGTTTTCGTTTAAGAAGATCACAGTTCTAATTAATATTTTCAGGATATTGATGTCAATAAAGCCAATATCACGCAACGCAATACAGCAACTGCTAAAAATACTTTCAATGAACGTAGAACTCTTACACAGGGAGGTGTAATTCTTTGGAAAGTCGAATCTACAAATGAGAAAAAGAAAAAGAATTAGTTTTTAATTATATTCTTTCTTATAAACTCCAGTTATAGTCAAAGACATATAAAAAGGTACTACACTTGCTAACGAGTTTGATCGTCTTTATAGGTGAATAAAAAAATGAAAGAACATAGTTAAGTGTTTTTAAGCAATAATGAATTTCTCTTACCATAAAAAGGGATTATTGCAATATGAATTACCAGGTTTTGACAAGCTGCCAGATCCAAAATTGGGACAAATATTAACTAAGGATTAAACCCATTTATGGAATCCGTTTGCTTGTGAGTGTCATTTGACAACTGACCATGAACAGCTAAGATAAAGAAGAGACAAAGCACTTATTTAAAAATGACAGAAAGATGGAGACTTTACCGAAGTCTAAATTATTCGATCGAGTAGACAGAAGAACATGAAAACTTGTAGTGAAGAAATTAAGAATTGCAAGTGGCGGAGCTTATCTCAGTTCTAAAACAGAAGAAAAATATGAAGTTAATGACCCCTTAAATTGAAGAATGAATTAGAAATGAAATTTGGAAATAAATACGGTTTATCAAGAAGCCAAAACCAAGAGAAAAATATGCATCAATTACTGATATTCCTCGTTTACTTTTTGCAGACATTAATAGTACTGCTGGATACAAGAATTGGCTGATGTTTGATAAAAGCTTATTCATGGGATGCTGGGAGGGATTACTATGCACAAAAACGGAAAACTGTAGTTTTCACTAAGGCAACACTTTTTGAACAAGTAAATATCGTATTAGAACTTTATACCATTTCTGAAAATGCAGGCATGAAATCGTCAGTGAACGTAAAAACAGTCCATACATTTTAATACGATATTGTTTTGTTAACAAAAAACAAAAGATAAATTCAAGCAGGTCAGGCTGTCGCAAGCACTATAGTCAGAAACAATTTTGTTGGCAATCATATTTTTCCGATGGACGTCAGGAATTGTGTAGATGGCCAAGACTCTTCTTCGACCTCTGCAAAGCATGGATTACATCAAAATGTCATCTGTTGACCCCTCATTTTTATCTTATTTTTATGGATAATCCACTTCACATTAAGGCATTAATAAAAGTGTGGGTTATTCATACTACGATCATCTGTTCAGGTGATTACACCTTTTTTCAACAGCTTTAACACAAGCTTAACATATTCTTAACAGAAATTCAACAGATGATTGTTGCGAATGTACTTTTATTAACTAAGGTAAGCCAATTGTACTCGTTGTGACAGAGAACCAATTTGGTGCAAAAATTGAAGATCAAAACCAGCTAAATTTAATGACTGAAAATTAGCAGGTAATTTATCCAGTGCTATCCTAATAATTTTTGGGCAGTGACAGTAAATTATCGCTTAAAGAACATACACACAAAGGTTTCCTAACACATATCAATTTTCAGACAAACATGATTTCATCTCCTCTCATTTCATACCACCTTGCTTAATTATTGATCCTGTTATAAATCATGGTCAACGTAATTCAAAGCGCGTGAAACAAAGGATTCTTACAAAGAATATAAAAAATGACAGAAAATGGTAGGAAGAGCCGTTTTATCAGTTGGTTGAGTAACGTCATCAGTACAAGTATATAACAGAAAAAAATGGAATCGTTTTTGAGGACGATAAGATATGCAGTTGTTCCCTGTTTTTCCCCCCTATTTATAAACGCTCGCCAAATTATTAAATCACCATCTTATTACAAATAATCAAGTTAACAACAGATATACTTGTGTACTAAGTTTAGAATATTCTGTCCAAAGTTCAACTATGAACAGAGGATGGGTCTTTAGGAACTGTTCCTTGTAAATAACAGCTTATTACGGTTTCAAAATTATCATAATACACCGGTTACTTAAAAATTATGGCTGATAAGGTATGACAGAAAGCAGGAATAAAAAGTCCCTATCTACTTTCATAAAAAATTCATGTAATACAAATTTAATAAGCAATAGCTTTTAAATCACTGGATAGTTTCATATTTCAAAACTGTTTAGCTTAGCTGTGTGCAAGCTTGCTTACTTGATCATGTGTCTTACCTGGTTCAGTTTACCACTGAACCAGGTAAGAAACTTACATTTTTTCTTCTTTACTTTATTTGTTTTTTCATATTTCACTCAACCGTGTCTTTGGACGACTCCAATCATGTATCTGGTCTTGAGGGTTGTGCAAAATTAACTGCAATCCTGAAATGCCATCCTGACTGTGATC
Source organism: Morbakka virulenta (assembly GCA_003991215.1). Taxonomy (NCBI): domain Eukaryota; kingdom Metazoa; phylum Cnidaria; class Cubozoa; order Carybdeida; family Carukiidae; genus Morbakka; species Morbakka virulenta. The sequence goes on from RDPX01000066.1 coordinate 2,771,470, forward strand.
TTTGTCTTTTCATTGATCTTATGATCAAGATGGAGGTAAAATCAAATAAGAAATCAAATTATTTTTATCTTCAGGAGTGAAAAGAATCGGTCCATCTACATCCTCTATAGCATTTGAGTGTGTATGCAGAAGAGTAAATGTCGGTCATAATCACCGCTTCTTTGTAGCTTCCATGTAAACAAATTATTTCGCATCACAAAACGCTATAAATGAAGCTACAGAAATAGCAACAGCCACCTTTATAGCGACAGCAAAAAACTGCATTGCAGCAATGACAGTCAGTAACAGGATGGCATCTGAACCTGTCAAAAAAACCCGAATATAAGTCTCTCAGAGGAAGGATTGATGTCTTTAGTCTGTTTCAGGGGCAAAGCTGAATTTCTTTGATTCATCAGGGAAAATAAATTGGGCTTCACTGTCCTCGATTAATAGTGGATTGTTCCGATCCATTAAGTAAGGTACCACGATCGTTACCAAGCTTGCCAAAATTCTTAACGTTAAATCTGGCGCAAAATGTTGCAAGAACTTTGAGAAATTGAGAAATGGCTATATATACCTTACCAGGAAATCGTCTCTTGCTCTTTCATGCGCTTTGATCATTCACTGTAATAATCAAAGTGCAGAAAACCATTGCTGAATGCAAAAGTTTGATTACTAAACTACTTGACGCTCTTGTCCAAACAGGTCATGTTTACACAGAATTAACCTTCAAATGCAGGGGCCCTCTTAAGCCAAATCTTAGTTCTGCATTTAAGCGACTTTGTGTTCGTAATATTAAACCTGGCGCCTAAACCTTTGGGATAAAATGGCTGAAACTCTCAAACAACGCAGAGCTTTAAACAGAACTGTTAGCAGTGCCACCTTTTTTCCGTAACGGACTTCTTCCATTATCAACAACCTGAAGTCATTACCCTATAGCCTACTTTTTAAAGTTAACAGGATAGGCTGCCACACAACTACCCTGTCAAAACAACCGAAAGCAATTGTTCTCAAAAAGAAGCCCACAAGAAAATAAAGAGAACTAAATACAGTTACACAGCTTTATTAATTCAGTTACTATTACCAGAATATGTTGGTTGCATTTCAAAGTTAAATCTTCCAGTCCCAGACAATTATCCGACCACGTATCAGTTTTATGGGGAGACCACATTTGACTTCATAGTGCCGACTTTATTTGTAGAGATCATGCTAAAATGACTGCTGGTTAGATTTAGTCTCTTTTGGAAAACAATCTCATTGATAAACCAGAAAATGAACTTGGAGAGTTTATGCCACCCATTTTTATTGACCCTATGAAAGATATTCGATTAATTCCGAACCATTAAAATTTTTAATAAATGAAATACACATATTTTAAGATGGGAACTATTCACTTCATATTTTGATATGCCACAATGCTGGGTGGGATGTTTTGATCTAAAGGATGCCAATTATAGTGTATAAATTAATATTTATTACCAAAATGTCTTTTATTACCGAAATTTTAATAATGTTGGCATTTGTGTAACTATACCAGTTACTCTAACGAAGTGTATTCGGGGACTGAAACACTTACAGAAATACTTCAGATCTTTGTCATATGAGTCATATTGTCAATAGTAACATTGATTATTATATTTACTAAGGGATTCCTCAGTAAATTCAGCTAAGTTCAGACAAGGAGCCAGTATTTCGGTATATATAGCTCTACCCTGGTCAGGCTTACAACGAAGGCCAAGGAGTTTTTGTGGCGGGAGAAGGTAACATCTCAACGGCGGACTCGAGGAAAGAACTATTAGTTACAGCCCCAGGGGTGTTACAGGCAAAATATTTTCCTAGCTGAGAAATCGGGACTTATTTACTTCATCCTGAAGGAGGCAAGGGGTAACCACCTCGGATTTTCTTGGTTACTTTTCATCAGAAATAATTCAAATACTTACAATTAAGGCAACAGCGTAAATGTTGTTCTTTTGTAGGACACGTAGCTCGGTAGAGGTTTGTCATTAACACTAGGCAACCTAAAGAGTTACCGGGCAACTGTGTGGGAAAATGAGAGGAAATGATAGTAGCCTCTGGGAATGTTAATATGTTACCTGAAAGGATAGGGGTAATAAAATGTAAGATAAACCGGGCAATTAGCTTAATGGATCGCATGACTAAGATAAACTTATTAATTCTACTTGTAAGAATAAGAAACAGGGGAGTTATTTTAATAGAAAGTTTTGGTTTTAAATCTAAAGGAACATATAACGTCATAGTTATTGCGCTAAGTATCGAAAACAACTATTCAGATGCAGCAGATAAGTGTACATATATAGTTTATTGATTTTGCAAAAGCATTAGGTAGGGTCAAACATGGGCCATTATCGAAGTCCTAAATAAGCTAACGGTGGAAATTAAAGTGGTAGAATGAAAAGGAACCCTATACTGGGACCAAACACAGCAATCACGATCGATGATGAGCTAAATGAGTGGTGAAAATAAAACATAGGGTTGGACAAGCTTTTGTCATCTTCTTGCTGTAACCTGAAAAAACCATGAAAAGTATAAATGTAATTGAGTGAATCTCAGTCGGCGGAATGAATAAAAATGTCTCATGTTCAGACGATTATACAACGATTACGTTCACATAGCAAGAAAATTGACGCAAGAAATTTATCATGTCGTGATCTGTAAGTTTTTCCTGAGCCACGTTTCGAGAAAAAACTACCCCATCGTCAGGGTACTGAAAAAATTAGGTATAGCTATTGTACACTTTAATAGTGCGAATTTCCTTAGTGACAGGGCTCGCACTGTTTTGAGAAGTTGTGCCATACCTATGTATTCGCAAATATCGTGTTTGTTGTATTTCTTTTCTGTAGTGCTGGAAGACATATTTCTGGAAGAGAGTAAGACTTGCTGTTGATATGATTGCTGTGCTGTAGGAAATGAACAGCTTCTTTTATTTCTCTTGTTGTAATATTTAATTCCCTGTCCAGAATCTTTTAATTTTCCCAATCAAAAGGTGTGATATTTTGTCTAGCAGTGTTCCGCTATTTCAAGGCTCTTAGTGTCGCCTTTTCGAACAACCCTGTTGTGTTCTTTTTCTCTTTGACCCAGGGAACTGTTTGATTCTCCAACGTAAAAGGTAGGGGAGTCCTTACAATGTAGTCTGTGAAGTGCATTGTTCCTATCTTCACATGGAACTGGATCCTTTGGCTTGAAAGTACAGCCTTAAGGGTGGATATTGTGAAAAATGAACACCTGATATTATGTTGTCGGAAACTTCGTCTTAGCTGCTCACTGACATCCTTGCCATAGGGTAGACATATTTGCTTTACAGGTTCGTTTTGGTTTTCAAGATTAGGCCTGCCGGTTTTTCGTAATGCTCTCTGTACATTTCTAGTATAGTATCCATTGCACAAGAGAACCTTTTGAAGGTGTCTTTCTTCCTTTCTGGGGTCGGATGGGTTTGAAATGATGTGTTGAATGCTTCCATCGATCACTCTGGTCTACATTCAACAGGACCACTTCAAGACGTTACCTGCAAAAGCCAAATTTCTAAGCTCTGACGACGACAAAACAACACATCTCGAGGTGCAATGGTAATGACCAGTCCCGATACAGCTAGACGACATCCTGTTCATTACGTTTCACGTTGAAGAAAGCAGTACATGGCTGCGCGTCAGTCACATGTACCTGGTATAAACAAGTGTTAAAAAATTATACATAGGCGGAGTGGGAGTCACTAATCGAATATGAGATGTGTGTGTTTGTGTGTGTTTGTTGGGTTCTTTTTTGGGGGGGGGGGGAAGACAAATGGAGACTGAACCAGATCACTGTAGAAGTCTTGGCGGGCAACCCTTAACATATATATTTGTAAGATGACCTGTAAGAAAAATTCTAGAATTTCTCCCACTTCGGGCGATTATTTCAAATTCCAGAAAACATAGTTAGTTTTTAGATGCTCGTGAATTGAGACAAAAAGTTGTACATTACCTATATTTAACTTAACTGCCTAACTATTTAAGTGAAATGTATGGGGAATATTTCGTATCTTGGAATGGAAGACTTTGACACGGACCATTAATGCTACTGGATATCTGCTTTAACGTTTGCAAGGAAAATACTCAAAGCCCAAAGATAGTGATAATGAACTGTAAAATGACAGTAGAGTTCATGTCACTGTATCTTATGATAACTACAACCTATGGGCACATACACACGTATTCATTAAAGTCAACAAATGACTTTCAACAACGACAATGAACTGACATTGGATGAACATAACCTATCAAAAACTGATATATTAAAGACGACCTGAATTAACAACTCTATTTGAGAGAAATTACAAAAATGTTTCGCCGTTTATTTAAGAGGTATATGAAAACAGTGGACGTACCCACAATACAACCTAGACGCTTATAATCCGACGATTCCACAGCCATTACTTGGAAGAGTACAAGACGCTATGAATACTGCAATCATCAGAAAAACAGACAAGTAAAATTTCGGGGATACCCATTACGTAGTGCGAAGAAAAAGTGTAAATTCAGCGATGTTAGGGTAGCAGCAGGAGGAAAGGGGATGTGGTCCTCTGTGATAACTGACTCATTCAGGCAAGAATTGACGAAGCTCGAGCTAGGTTAAGGCAAACTTTGATTAGATCTCTTTCTTCGAAATCAAACCACTACTCAGTTCAACTATTTTTACCATACGTTGCAAGTAATTTGCAAATATCAACACATTACGAAAATGGCCAAAAAGACAAGACAGACGGTTTTCTTAAAGATTCCATTATTTCAGTCTATAGTAGAAAGATATATTCTAAAGCATGACGTGATACGTTACTGTTAAAGCATGAAATGATACGTTACTCTTAAAGCATTAAATGATACGTTACTCTTAAAGCATGAAATGATACGTTACTGTTAAAGCATGAAATGATACGTTACTGTTAAAGCATGAAATGATACGTTATTGTTAAAGCATGGATTGATACGTTACTGTTAAAGCATGAAATGATACGTTACTGTTAAAGCATGAAATGATACGTTACTGTTAAAGCATGAAATGATACGTTACTATTAAAGCATGAAATGATAAGTTATTGTTAAAGCATGAAATGATACGTTATTGTTAAAGCATGAAATGATACGTTACTGTTAAAGCATGAAATGATACGTTACTGTTAAAGCATGAAATGATACGTTACTGTTAAAGCATGAAATGATACGTTACTGTTAAAGCATGAAATGATACGTTATTGTTAAAGCATGAAATGATACGTTACTGTTAAAGCATGAAATGATACGTTACTGTTAAAGCATGAAATGATACGTTACTGTTAAAGCATGAAATGATACGTTACTGTTAAAGCATGAAATGATACGTTACTGTTAAAGCATGAAATGATACGTTACTGTTAAAGCATGAAATGATACGTTATTGTTAAAGCATGAAATGATACGTTACTGTTAAAGCATGAAATGATACGTTACTGTTAAAGCATGAAATGATACGTTACTGTTAAAGCATGAAATGATACGTTACTGTTAAAGCATGAAATGATACGTTACTGTTAAAGCATGAAATGATACGTTACTGTTAAAGCATGAAATGATACGTTATTGTTAAAGCATGAAATGATACGTTACTGTTAAAGCATGAAATGATACGTTACTGTTAAAGCATGAAATGATACGTTACTGTTAAAGCATGAAATGATACGTTACTGTTAAAGCATGAAATGATACGTTACTGTTAAAGCATGAAATGATACGTTACTGTTAAAGCATGAAATGATACGTTATTGTTAAAGCATGAAATGATACGTTACTGTTAAAGCATGAAATGATACGTTACTGTTAAAGCATGAAATGATACGTTACTGTTAAAGCATGAAATGATACGTTACTGTTAAAGCATGAAATGATACGTTACTGTTAAAGCATGAAATGATACGTTACTGTTAAAGCATGAAATGATACGTTATTGTTAAAGCATGAAATGATACGTTACTGTTAAAGCATGAAATGATACGTTACTGTTAAAGCATGAAATGATACGTTACTGTTAAAGCATGAAATGATACGTTACTGTTAAAGCATGAAATGATACGTTACTGTTAAAGCATGAAATGATACGTTACTGTTAAAGCATGAAATGATACGTTACTGTTAAAGCATGAAATGATACGTTACTGTTAAAGCATGAAATGCCTCTTCAGTGGTCTGTAACGTTTTCCAAATAAAAAGGTGAAAATAGACCCTTTTTCTTTTTTTATAAAATAAGTAAAAATCCATAAATGCCGCAGAAACACGAAAACATTGCAATATCAAATAAGTATAACATAATATCACTAGTACCCAAAAAAACCCTACTTTTATTTTCATTAGAAACCATATTCCACAAAATAAGGATTCACAAAGAAGTCAGTAACCATTGAATTTTATTATGCTCACTTATGTTAATCGACAGGGATAAAAAATGTTGATAAGTTAAATACAATGTTGAGCTGCAAAGCTGGATTTCTTTTTGGTTTGTTGACTGAACTGCTTTATAGTCAACAGTATTACCCCTATCCTTGTCCCATATAAACTCATAATCTGCATGGTAGCAGATGTTTTTCTCTTCTGGGATCTAAAGAAGATCGAAAAGCTAAGCTGGTAATAGTTGATTGGTCAGATCCCCCTTAAGTGAATAGGACAGGTGTGCAGGGAATTTCATTTTCCTTTACTATTTTTTATTATTTTTATTTTTTATTTATTTTTTATTTAGGAGATTTACGAAAAACCTTACCACATGATAAACTAAAACTGTTTTTAGCAAAGCCAGTGGCTATGACCACAAAACGAAAACAAATTGTAAATAAAACATGGAAAAATACGGCTGTATTCTTAGATATCTCGATTAAGAAGGTCTTGCATCTTAGTTACTCTGGAGGTAACAGTTGAAAAATATCTGAGATCATATTTGTGTATGCAATTATCTCAGCTTTCTAATGAGCTTTGAAACTAGAAAACAGAAACGAAACTTAAAACTAGGAGCAACAGCTAGTAGAATTCCCACGTTCACGACACATAGTAGCTAAGAAGGCAGGCTTTTCAAAAGACAAATTAACACTGATGACCCATTTGTACTGCATTATGAAATATGAAACATCCTGGTTTGAATATGACAAGGAAATAAAGTGTTTTATGGCAATCCAAATGTGAGTTTTCCAGATTATTCAGAAAGAATATTAAGTACACTGTCACATAGCTCCATCATGTGGAGCCACCAGTAAATCTCAACAGTTGTTAGCGGGGGAAAAAATGAAGTGAACAATCGAGAAAATAAAAACTGGGAGAATAATTAGATGCCAACGAAACCTACTGGCATCTAACGTGGAACAAATTAGATAATGATTGGAAAGCAGCAAATCTGCTGAAAAAGTCTAAAAACAAAATTCTCGAAGTAATCTTGTAACAACGACTGGCATAGAAATTCTTGAAGATCATAGCAATACGCAACGAAAAGCCATGTCTGCATGTCCATTTGGTAGCTAGACATATCGGTATGTTGACTCAAGTAACGCAAGATATCAAAACAAAATAAAATTATATTAGTATTTTCTAAAACTTCACCCATTTTTTAAAGGTTTATATAACAAATAATGTCAATTAAAAAGAAACAAAAGTGTCTCAGATCTTCAATCCAAAATATTATAAGTATTAACTTCATCTTTTTATAACTTAATGAGCTTAATCTTTTACTTCCTTATCTCAAATTAGTAATTTTGGTGTATATGTTACCTTTAATAAATATTCAAAACTTCCTAATAAGCAAAGGCTAGCATTTCTAACTACAAAACGTATCACCCAATTTATCTGTCCAAAGAATATTGTTTCCTCTAGCATTTCATATACATTATAAAAGCATTTTTGTTTATTACTTTTGTTTTTAGTTGTATAAGCTTTGAGCAAGGCGATAAATAAAAATGGTTTGTATATCATCTATTACGTATTTTTCAATCAGAATATGTTTAAAACAGTCGGAAAATACCACATTGACCCAGAAAAAATATATGATGTTATCTCTGTGTAAACTTGCATATCTCCGCATTATTTAGGAATATATTCATTCAGAGCATTTTTAGGGCAACAAACAATGCTTTAGCAAGTTTGCTTTTCTGATTTTTAGATAATTTAAAACTATATTTATGATTTTCAGCCATAAAATAATATATAAGACGAAATATGTATGTTTCAGATATAATTAATTCAAACTCTAATAACTGCTTTATTACCAACAATATCAGCTCTTAACTCTTCTGAATACATAATAAAACCAAATATAACAAAATTTTCTGTAGGATTATCTGATAGATCAAATCGAAGCCTAAATTGAACTGAGTTATCCAAATCATCATATTTTGACCTGAATTGATTTCTTAGGTCAAAATGGAGGAGACGATGGATTATTTAAAATTTGATTTATTAAGAAGAGAATTATTTTCAAGCATGCTAAAAGCTTTCCTATACTCAGTCACTTAATGATAGATTCTACAAAGCTCTGTGTTAGCTCTTAAAGCTGACTATGGGATGAGGATTAAAGTCCCATTATTCAATTCTAATCGAGCCATGCTAAACTTTTTTGTGTACTATTAGCACCAGTGATTCCAAATGTAGCAAAAACATA
>RDPX01000066.1:2797014-2810722 GCA_003991215.1 Morbakka virulenta
CATAGATGTTATCAGTCATTTCTCATTATCAATAATCCCTCATGTTCATAGTTGTTATCAGTCATTTCTCATTATCAATGACCCCTCGGTTCATAGATGTTATCAGTCATTTCTCATTATCAATGATCCCTCAGGTTCATAGATGTTATCAGTCATTTCTCATTATCAATGACCCCTCAGGTTCATAGATGTTATCAGTCATTTCTCATTATCAATGACCCCTTCGGTTCATAGATGTTATCAGTCATTTCTCATTATCAATGATCCCTCAGGTTCATAGATGTTATCAGTCATTTCTCATTATCAATGACCCCTTCGGTTCCACACTCAAGATATATATATATATATATTTCAGTACCGGTAAGGTATTAATTATTATTAATTCTTCTACGCATAGCAGCGAGTTTATTACTGTCTATGTTAAGATGATTATTTGGATTTTTTCTCTTATAGAGTACTTGCTTATGCATAGAATATTTCTTTTCTATTCCTTACAAAATTAGTACATGTCAAATAGTTTACTATATTGGCAAAAACTAGCAAGTTGTGCCAAAATTTTCACTTGACCTAACTGAAAACAGAAGTATAATAATAATTAGTGCAATTTCGTGATCCATTTAATTTAACTAGTCTCTCAAGAAAGTCTAAAAAGCAATTAGTAGACTTCGTTAAAATTACAGCAAGTTCTGCCCTCAAATGTTTATTCACGGTAGCAAATGAAAAAACCAATGTGACAATTTAGGTCTTAACATACAAATAGATATACACGTTCACTTAATAAACAAAGGAATTACTAATGGATAGCAACACTTCTGACTCATAAAGATCCATAATGTATTCCCTGTTAAACAGAATTAATCACTTGGCAACACATGCATACACGCAAGCACACTCGCTTGTGGTATTTAATTACAGTGAACTGGAAGTTATGAGGGAAAAGGTCATATGGTATACTAAAGAATTCTTGGTATTCCTCTTGTCTAAGACCTATATATGCGACAAAACGTGCAAGACTGAAAAAAGCGATCAAGATACTAAAACCTGAATAAAAATAAAATGAACTATTCATAAATTTTTTTTTCGTGGATATATAAGCGATAGCCATTTGATGAACTGTGGAGAGCGAGTCAAGCTCGGGTGTAGCTCAGTGAGGCTAGAATGCAATATGCTCTTGAAGGACCCAAGTCTTAGTGGCCTTCTCTAACGAGAAGTCGAAGGATCATAACAGAGGATCGCCGAACCGTCTGGTCAGATTAATTCTTTAACTTCGTATGTATACTTTTATGTATTTTCTTGACGTATTAATATTAGTATTCCTTGTATTTGTGTGATGGATTAAAGCAGCCTTCATTTTTAGCACCGCCTCCTATATTATCTTGTCTCTGATACTCCGTTCGTGTTTATCAGGTGTGACATTCTTTTGTGCTCTCTAGTACTTCTTTAATTGTCCTCCTACCTGTCCACGTAATTTCTATTACTGTTTTCAATCCCAATGTCTTAAATGCCCTTAACATCATGATCTTATTACATAGATACAATAATGGCTAAAATAACGCCGAGTTTCAAAGCATTGTACATGACAAAAGAATCCTGCCTGAAATAATCCGATTTAGAATGAAACAACAAGTAGCTGGGTAATCAGAATTTCACAAGAGTATAATATGCGGAAGAATTGTTAAAAGAGATGTTAAAAGAAAAAACACATTGACTTTTTAGATTATATTTATGGCAAAGAAAAGAAGGTAGAAAAAACCTAAGGCCGAACGGCACACAGACCGCAAAGCACATATAATTGGCGATTGGAGGATTAACTGTGAAAAAGAACCACTGTTGTTGTGCAATATTCGGCATTTAAGACTCGTTTCATTTGACGGTATTTACCATATCTTTACTGAAGGAAAGCTGGCCTAAACATCAAACCTCAACAAATAGCCCAACTTACGCATCCGGTCTGCTAAAAAAACAAACTGATGATGATATTTCTTACCAGAAATTAGGATTTCTTTAATTGATGCTGCTTTTGTCAGGAAAAAATGGGACTGAAATGGTATTTCAGATATTTTCCCACTAAAATAATATTCTCAATATCCAGAAATCTATACAAATAAAGTTCAAGCAATAAAGTTCAAGCAAGATCTAGAAGGAATTGTATTCAAATAACGTAATAAATAATGTATAGTTGTCATTGATACTAGCTAACATTGAACTGTTATGTTCTCGATAGGAAATTAAAAGTGTTTGACGCAGACTTATTACTTCAAAGGAAGGCGGCTTTAATATTCTTAATTAAAAGGGAGATATTTATTTTGATAACCAGCATATAAAAGAAAAACAGTCTGTATTCAACTCTGCTACAGCTACATTTTCCTTACCTGCTTTGAAAAACATTCTCTTTGAATATCTTTATCTCTGCTACATTTTATATATCTTGGGGTAAAATCAAGTCCAACCTTAAGAACAAACGGTAATGCACAAGGTAATCAAAACTTGCTCAAATAGTCATAAAAACAAGTACATAGATTAATTGTGAAACAAAATGCACCGATAACCAATAAAAAGGGTCCAGACAAGATCTACACCATTCCATTGTAAACATATACACTTTTTACGGGGAACCAGTTAATAAGCAACCAATGCTGGAGTCAGAAGCTGTAGGCAACTACACTAAATACATAACACAGGACGTTTGAACCTTATTTTTGGTTCAAACCATTGACTTCATGGTCTAGAACTGATGGAAAGGTTGCTTGCAAAAGTGTGTAAAATACCAAATTGGGTCCACATTTACTTATTAACCTATTGGTGTTTTAAAAAATTGAAGTTCTGCAACTTAAAAGTATGTCTTTTTGCGTGTTAAGAATTAAGCAACTCATTAAGTAACTGACGGCTAAAATCACAAACATTTTAAGCACCTTTGAGATCTGGTCCCGAGTCAAGCAGCATTATTGAAAAAGTGTATAGCGCTAAACAGTGGTTTAAATGACAGACTCGACACTTTTGTGAGGATTTGTGCATGATTATCCATAATTACCTTTGTATAAATTACAGGAGAGAAAAGCTTGTTAATCAAAAAAACCTTGTAAGAAGTTTGTGCATTTGTGGAAGCCATCTGGTACTATCAGGTGAAATTGTCATGTGTAAACTGTCTTTAGTGGTCTACTAGCATCAGTACCCAACGTTGCCCTATCAAGATAATTGTAAGGTATTGCTCGATTACAAATGTGATGGTAGATCATTTCAGTTCAAAGNTTAACCTATTGGTGTTTTAAAAAATTGAAGTTCTGCAACTTAAAAGTATGTCTTTTTGCGTGCTAAGAATTAAGTAACTCATTAAGTAACTGACGGCTAAAATCACAAATATTTTAAGCAGCTTTGAGATCTGGTCCCGAGTCAAGCAGCATTATTGAAAAAGTGTGTAGCGCTAAACAGTGGTTTAAATGACAGACTCGACACTTTTGTGAGGATTTGTGCATGATTATCCATAATTACCTTTGTATACATTACAGGAGAGAAAAGCTTGTTAATCAAAAAACCTTGTAAGAAGTTTGAGCATTTGTGGAAGCCATCTGGTACTATCAGGTGAAATTGTCATGTGTAAACTGTCTTTAGTGGTCTACTAGCATCAGTACCCAGCGTTGCTCGGGTAACAAACTGCAATTTAGTAGGCTAAACATGCCCTACCAAGATAATTGTAAGGTATTGCTCCATTACAAATGTGATGGTAGACCATTTCAGTTCAAAGAGCTGCAACTACCTTGACACTTGGGTGTGGTATAGAAATTATAGGTAATCTGAACTTTGGTAATCGAACGAAAGATAATGTTAGAACTTCAAATGAAAAATGGTATGGTAATACATTGACAAAAAAAAGAAGATTAAGAAAACAAAAAACTCTCTCTCCCTCCGGCGGGGAATCGAAACCTGGCCTCCAGCGTGACAGGCGGGGGCACTCACCACTATACTACCAAGGACTTGTGCGATCAAGATTACTTTATAGTAAATAAACTTTCTTAATTTCAAAAAAAGATTTAATATTGTTTTATTTTTGTTTTGGAATTTATTTATTAAAAATAATCTTGAAATTGTTATATTTTTAATTTTATTCAAATATTTGACAGGTGGCCTCCTTCACCTTGAAAATTGGATTGGACGACCCTAACGCCCCAGAATATACCCGAATTGGATTGGATGACCTCCGAAGTCAGCCTTTTATATCTCAGATCCTCCCCCGGATAAAGATAGACTCACACTCCAAATTTCAGCTTCCTAGGTTCAGTAGTTTGCTCATAAATATACTTCAAACAAACAAACATACTCACTTTTATATACAGAGATTCATAACTACTGGGTCTGAAAGGTGGATACTTGCTCATAAAGCTTCTTTACATCTTTCAGGGACACAATGACAAGACCATTGCTATATTCAGAGTATTTAAAATTTCTCCGCAGGAAGATACTATTTTCTTCACAGCACATTTGTAGCCTCGTGCTTTAAGTAAACAAACCAGCCCAATATAACAAAATCACTGTCACGGTGATGCGGGAAAGCATGATAGTGACGTCATGATAATAATAATAATAATAATAGTAACATAATAACAATCGTTCAGCCATGTTTTCTCCTTGTCGACAGCAAAAGAAATAGCAAGTGTATAGCATACATTAGAACCCACAGGAATACTTTCGATCTGCAAATGAAAACTTTAAGAGTTAAAACGTTGAAAGTAGGAAATAAAACAGCCTTTTCTCATACAGAGTAACGAGTCCGTATTTCATTCTGAACAAACGATGAAAAAATTCCAATTGCAGCGCTGCTAAAGAATCTTCTTCTTCTTCTTCTTTGCAGGTTCCCAAAGATCAGGGGTCTGCAGCACGAATCTTCCTTCTCCATAGTAGTCTTTCCATTGTCTGTTCATCTCTCACTCCTTTCTTCTCCATGTCTCTCCTGATGGTATCTCGCCATCTCAACCTCTAAAGAATACTACTAATAATAATAATACTAAAGAATACTAGTGATCAATTACCATTTTGTAGTTTTCCTCACAATTTTGTAATATATGCAAAAATTATCAGCAGTGGACGGAATTGTAATTTTAGAAAAACAGGTTTCCCTGAGCAGAATGCCTGAGTAGGATAATTGGTCATTGTAAATTTTACTTTCCTCCTGCCATTGTCAACTCATTAAGGATAAAATTCAAATTATTCGTATAATCGTCACAAGTCTCGTCGCCTGACGTAAGATATCATAAACATAATCATTATGATTCTCATTATCATTATTTATAAGTATTATCAGAATTAATAATAGTGGGCATATGAAAATTACAGATATACATATGTAACAGGCAAGTACTCTCAAGCCAACTTCTATTGTTATACTTTGGTTAACGAAGTGCTTCATCGAGTCTTTTTTGCTTGCATAATCCTTGAACTCACTTCTTTTTTGCCTTTGCTATATGGTGATAGCCATATACCAACGTATATGAAATTTTAAATTTGTTTTAATGTTTTGTTGTTTAGTTTAATATAATATGTTAGTGAACACCTTTCTTTTTGAGATTACCATTGTTTCTGTTTTCTTAATATTCAGACTTCTATATTTTCACCATCTTCATTAATTGTAGATACTAGTTCTTGAAGTTCTTCTTCTGTGCCTGTTATCAAAACGATATCGTCAGCGTATCTACATTTGTTAATGTTTGGACCTCCTGTTTCTATTCCAGGCCTATCTTTGATATTTTTCACAATGATCTCAACTGTAAAGAGAAAACAAGTCTGGTAAGAGCATGCATCCTTGCCCAACTCTTGTTTCGATTTTTTTTATATCTGCCAATTTTGTTGTTTATTTTATTACTGCGGTTAGATGTCATTATATTTTTCTGATTATTTTTAGGTCCTTACCATCTTCATGTAAGTCTTGAAGCATTTGTACAAGCCTGGTCTTGTTATGTTCCCTGTTCTATTCATTATCACCCGACGAAAGCTCTTTGTAACATGGCTTATCAAACTAATAATCTTATGTAGCTGGCATTCAACTGTCCTTGTTTTCTTAGGAATTGCAATATTCATACATTTGGAAATATCCTTTGGTATTTGACCAGTGTCATGTATTGTATTTATAAGAAATTTGGTGATTTGAACTACACCAAAGTCTCCCAATGCTTACAACAGTTCTATCGTGATGATGTTGGGATCTGGCACTTTCTCCTTTTTGTTTTATTTTTCATTGCATATTCTGCACGATAGCAGCACTCTTGTGATTAAGGTCAAAGAATACTTCTGACAGTATTTAACGAGCAAAAATCTATTGAAAGATGTATGTATTTTTATGGCTGTCGGTACAAGTTAATAGATTGAACGTAAGTAGACGAAAGCTAATTTTTAAAAAACTCTGTATTTATTGGGGTCGTTAATGAAAGAAAACGCAATATCAAAATACTTGGTTCTTCAGAAGACCTCATTGACAGATTCATTAGTTGTTCAAAGAGATGCAATTTCGGGTTCTTTTTACAATAATATAGCCAATAACCTCTGACTACCCAGTAGTATTGATCGAAAGCCAGCACCTCCAATAAAAAGTGATATATATGTTTATAAATATGTATATATTTTTGTGTAATCTTGGGTATTCGTATCAAAAAGTGCTCAATGCATGTAGCAGAGCAATATACATAAGGTAAAACACGAAAAATAAGCAATCATAGTTCTTTCATACTTTATAGTTTCATAGATCAATTATAGTTCTTATTTTTCGTGTTTTACCTCATGTAAATATATATATATATATATATATATATATATATATATATATATATATATATCAGTGTGGGTAATGAGAGTTACTTCCGAGTATTCGTCTTTATCACGTGCACAAAAATAAATTGTATCAAGAATGTCAATAATGTAAAATTCCCGTAACAATTACGCATATACGCAAGGCGAAAAGTGTTAAGAGAGATGCGCACATCAATTGATAATTGATATTGCAGTTTGCTGATATGTTGTCCTCCTACATAAAATATCTGAGTAGTTTTTTACTTCTTTGAACTGGTAAAAACAGCGAAACGCCTCCTCTAATGCAGCTGGCAATAACGAGTACAGATTTTCTAAAATAAAGATATGGTTTATAAGAATGTCAAAGCTCAAATTTCACAAAATTTGAGAACAAATTAAAGGGAAAAACCAGGTTTATGTCTGCTAATTGAGGTTTCAAAATACTGAATTTTTGTTTGAGTCTTTTGATTCTCATTAAATCAGAACTATGCGCAGTTCGCAGCTGCTCCTTGGTCTCTTTCTGCGCTAGGCTATTCAAATTACGGAATTCTCTAATATGCCCGTTCAGTATGACAAATGAAAGATCTCAAAACCCCATCATTAGATCAAAATAAGGTAAAAGATAATTGCCTTTGGCTAGTTAGCATATGAGTTCTTCGTTCTGTAATGACAGTAAATCAAAAGATTCTCAACTTCGCTGACATATAGTTTCTAAAACCAGTTTCTAATAACTTTTCACCTGTGAACGCAAAACACCTGATTCGATTCATTATAATTGGACATCTAAAGGTACGAAAACAATGATTACCTCTAGTCTCTTTATGACCGTTGCTATGTCAACAAAGAAAAATGCATCATTCAATGCAATATCGAAAGAGAAGCAAACTTCTAGAAGGCTGAGAATTATGGAAGGCTTAAAAAAACCCAACCAAAAACATTATGTATGACTAAGCTCCTAAATTTACCCTTCATAAGCATGGAACACTTTATGTTTGGTTTAAAACTACCTACAAATTTTTAATTTGAAACTCAATTCAACAGATAACAACTAGCTCTTGTCATTTGTGTGGAAAGATGTCTCATCTCGATAAGACTACCTTTATCTTACACTTTGTGCTGTGAAACTCATAACGACAAGGTGCTGGTTCGGGTTTTATCTACAATGCTCTATTGTATTCTCTATCACGCCGACAGCATCCATATCTCTTTAGTAAAGACCACGTATCTCCTCTCCTGACTGGCCTACCTTCGTCTGTTGTGGAGTTCTGTATTTAAATACCCCCTTTCAATGTACTGTTCAAGGTTTTATCTGAAAATTACTGTACAATCGTAGTTTCGTCTCACTTACTTTATCGTCTTTCTTTCTCACAATGGCGTTTCTTCTGTTGCCTTTATTTTTTATCTGTCTAACTTTTTTGCACGAAACAAAATTAAAGCACCCAAAGTTCTGTCAGTATTAACACCCACTGTTGTTGTTTCAGTGATGATAAGGTTCCTAAAACATATTGTAAATTGGGTATCTCCATACTTCTTCTTTCTCAATGCAGTGAACAGTGAACAGCTTTGGCGTAAACTAGATTCGTCCAACTGTAAAAGTGTGGCTGGTACTGAAGTTTGATTCCTGGAAACGGATATCAGTTACCCATACCTAAATGAAATATTTGTAGGAATCTGGAAACGACTTATAGTAAACGAGAATACATCAAATGTGTAGCTTACCAGAAAGGCTGATCGAAAGATTTCTTTATCAGTAACAAATTATAATCAGCCATGTATATCAGCCTCTGTCGATGATCGAAATTGAAAGAAGCAGTTTTACTAAGGTACCAAAGACTTATGCTGGTGTCAAATCGAATAGTGCACGAGGAAGCTAGGTAAAAATCTCATAAAGCAATTGGATGGTTGAGCTACTGAATAATATCCTTGAGTTTGCTGAAGAAAGGACAAAGTGGAGAGCTTTATTACGAGAAGTGAAGGTTGAACAGTCTTGACTTTTAAGTACTTAAATGCAGCAAGTATGAAAAAGTAAACGTATATATCAACATCGAGCACAGTACTAAAGTAAAGCAACATGCTTAACGTGGCTATACCTTTTCTATACAACATACCAGCAACATGTTAAAATTGATACAAAATGCCCTTTCTTTCTCTTTAGTTAAAAAAAACAAGGGTGCTTGGCTAGTAAAAGGTATATCGCTACATGGTTGATCGCTTTTTATTCAGTGCTATTACACAACAAATATTTGACATTTGTAAAGTTTACGGAAACAGTCACAAAAAAATGAAAATATATCATTTTATACTTTTATACTATGATTTAATTGCAGATAGTACAAAAGAGGGTTTGCATATTAAATGGAAACAACCGGCATTAAATAAACAGTTGTATTGTTACATAGGACAGTTGCTTGTTTAGTGTCTTTGTTCTGCGTTATCTCTTGTGTATTGTTACATACGCTCTGTAACACTGAATTATGATGTTTTTATTAGTATAAAAAGCCTTGATATTTCTTGTACATTTTATATACATTCTGAAGAAGGTATGTGAATACCGAAACATGTTAATGATGAAAAGGTTAAAAGCGATCGTGCTTTTTATGAAATGTTTATCTATATTTGTGCTGAATCGCAGTTTTGGAAATTTCCTGCTTTCCTATAATAACCTTATTGAACTCATTTGATCCTTAAGTAAATTGTCCAATGTGGTTCTTATCATTAGACAACCATGTATTTCCTGGGTACCTGTAATTTTTATAATGCATTTGAACAGTTTAGGCATTAAGTTGTTGTACCTAGTATCAATCTTGACTGATTTTTCGTCAACATCTCTCTCTATTTTATTGACAGGGGCCATAATGAAAATAAGGTCTTCATGATCTGTATTATGCTACCCCTGCCACCGTTTCTCTAGATTACCGTCCCGCCTGTTTGTTTCGTTCTTTTTTGTTTCTGTTTAGTCTTATTTTTTAACTATTTTGGATAACATCATGTATTAGGTTTTTACCATTTACCTTTGAACATTTGTATTTTTTTTGTTAGTGGCGAATAAATACATACATACACACATACAGTAATTATCTCTCTTTCAAATGGATAATTTGTAATAAAGAGGTTCGGAACTGGGTCATCGTTAAGCGAGGTATCGTGATTATAACATTTTTATGTTATTTTCTTAGGTTTGTTATCATCTACCACGATAATTTTGGGTTTCTTTGGGGGGTTTTCTTGCTTTAGTAACAGTTTAATGAATTGTAATTTACTGAGTTTTTTTCAAATCTCTTTGGTTGATATCCATATGACTAAAACTTTTTTTTCACAATATAAACTGTACTATATGAAATTAATTTTTAAGTATCTTCAATTGGTGTTTTAAATAGGTCAAAATTCAAATGATTTATGATTTGGATCCTTTAACTATATCGAGGGTTTAATTGTTATGTGTTATATAAAAAATTCTTAACATTATCACATTATCATTGTGCTTCTTTGTTTTAAAGTGTTTATTAATCATTCATTTATTTTTGATCGTCTTACAGTGTCTTTCCGTTCTTCATTTGAATTGCAATCCTTGCTACCCTTAGGTCTGCCACTTTTTTATTTTTCCATTTATATTAATATTATATATATATATATATATATATATATATATATATATATATATATATATATATATATATATATATATTTAAAAACACTTCATATATCACTAAAGTCTTTGATTGGTATCCAACTGTTAAAGTCATCTCTTATCCTTTCCATTTCACCAAAGTTTGTTTCTTCTTATAATCGCTCTAAATGACCTTATCAATACGGAAAACATCCTGCTTGGCTTTTAATAATTCAGGCTCACGAGAACTCCCTTTTATCTCATTATCATTGAGATCCTTTATTTTATAAGTGACTGGATTAGTGTGTTGGATCTTATCTATTACAAATAGTTCTTCTGTCCAGTTTGGTGTATAACCCTTGCCAAATATATTCCGTTTATACTTACAGGACCTTATCACTTATTTTGAATTTCGGTTACTGTTTTGATCTTTCCATGTCACCGCATAAATTGAAATTTACTGAATCTTTTTTCCTTTTCTTTGAAGCCTCTACGGGTGTTACGTTTATTGAACTATGTCTCGTATTATTGTAATCTTTTACTGATTCGGGTTAACATATCTAGATACTGTGTGTTACTTTAAACAGTGAACTGCTTCCACATTTTGGTCTTTATTGTTCGATTCCATCTTTCAACAACAGACTATTTTTCTTCATTTTCCGTACAGTACAATGTTATGCTATTTAATACTTAGTTAGTAAGTCTTTCATTTATTATTGTAGAACTCTGAGCCTTTATCAGTTTGTAGATGCTCTGGATTTCTACCTTCTTTAAAGATGGTTTTGAATGCTTCAGTTACAGCTTCACCCTCTTTTATCTTCCAATGGTTTAATCCAACCATATTTAATGAATACGTCAATTACCATAAGGAGACATTTATAGCCTTTATTCCATTCATTAACATTTTGCATATCAACGAGGTCAGCAGCATAAATCTCATCTATATGATTTGCAATAACACACCGCCGAATAAAATTTCATTTCATGGGTTTGTGTAATTCATCAGCTAGTTTTTTTCTGCCAACTTTCTTCACTCGACGGCTTTTCCGGTTTTTTGTCTTTCTTTGTTTTACACCAAGACCCAGTTTTGGTTTTGTGTGATTAAGGTTCTTGCCACTTGACCCCATTCAGGCACTTGACCATAAGGTATTTCATCAAGTGCTTTAAGCATTTCAAAATAATAATCACCATTATTTTTTCCCATAGAATTACAAACATCGTGATGACCTGCTAAATCATCTTCGTTATTATACGGTTTGACATGTCACTTAGTTACTTCACCTGTTTCCTTATCTTATTCAAGTTGCTTTTTCAGTGGGTTCTATACACTTGTACGAGCACGGGATCCATCCTGACTTCGGTTTTGGAAGCTTGCCAATTAATTTATGGATATCTAAGCAATAACCAGTTATCTTTTTAGGTCTAACTTAATCTGTGTAGATCCACAACTTGTACAAGTTTGATTTTTGCATTAACCTACCATTTTCAGCTCTCTCATACCTCTCATTTACGATATCTGTTCGTTTCTTACATCCAACACAAAATGAACTGATGTAAGATATTATCGTGTTATGAGTCGTAAGCTTTTTTTCAGCTATGTTTCGAGATATACTTCTCCCATCGTCAGGCTTGACGATGGGAGAAGAATCTCTCGAACCACACACCAGCACTTATTTCAGAGAAAGACTCGAGATTAGACAAAGCAGCAGTGTCTGTCAAGGTGTTTGCAAGATCACAGCAATACGAAAATTTCGTCATGTTCATCTGGGCACTCAATTATTGTAAACTAAACTCACGCAAAACACTAGGGCGTACAATCTTGCTAACTGGCAAACGATTCAAGATGCCCAGATAGAATTAGGTGCTGGCGTTTTCTGTCCCCAAAAAGACTGCGGTCAACCACAGAAATCAGTAAAACATACCGAAGACAAATTGAATATGTTAAAGGATTCAGTGATTCTTCAAATAACCAGACAATAACATTAAAAGAGTTTAAGAAGCTTTTGGGATATTATACTCCAATCTAACAAACCAGGAAACTGAGCTTAAAAGCTAAAGTACAAAGATCAAACTGAGATATTCACTCATTGGTACACCGAACGGTCAATACTGAATCCGTGCCCTCGTGCTCCACGAAGAAGAGCTTTCTGTAGATGTTGTAAGTGGAAAATCAGTCCTTTGGTGCTAAATTAAGGAAGTCTTTATTAAATATTTATTAATGAAATATATTCTATGAATTCAAATATTATATAATCGTATTATATAAACCAATGACTGAATATCATTCATACGGTCTCACTCTAAGTGAAAATAAAAAGCTAGAGCTAGCGAAAGCAATACGATTGTCAAACAATGAGCTGACTGGGGGTGATCAGCTCTTTCTAACCAAAACACAAATCAATAAGATCCAGAAAGCCAAAAACACCGGTAAAGGCGTCGACGTAAAAAACTCAAAAACACATTTCGTCAAAGGGGGAAAAATCTCTTTCAGGAATCTTGGAACTAAATAGCTTTTAAATAGCTACGAATCTTGCTACGAAGGTACTTCCTGGGTTGGTTACTGGTGCTATACAGCGTCTTGGATCTATCGGCACGAATAAGTTATATGGATCAGGTTTATCACTCCACAAGAAAAGATCAATAAATTCATTGAACATAAAAACTTACTAACGAAGAAACAGAAAGAACAGATTATGACAGCTTTTCAAACTGGAAGAAAGTTTGTGATAAGACCAAAACAACGTGGTGGGTTTCTTGGCATACTCCTGGGATCTGTTGGAATTCCTATACTGGTAAAAACTCTGACTGGTAATGGTTTACAGAATAGACCTACACCAAAAACACCAAAGTCGACAGAGTTAGGAAGTGATATGCAAAATGTCCCATAAATAATAATAATTTTTTTTTCAAACTTCATGTTGTTTTTTTTGTCTAAAATCCTTTACAAAAAAAATATATGATGCAATATCAACAGCACTAAAATACATATCAGTTTATCTAAGACAGTAAAATTTGTCTTGCAGTCCTGATACAGAGTGAATTGCTAACAAAGCTTAATAAAATGTCAAAATTCCTTTTTCTAACCACGTTTCATTTCTTTGTGTGTATAAATAGTATGAACATCGTAAGGCCGTTTCACTAACTTTATTAATCAGTCTTTGAGTATTTATATTATGACTTTTTAGAAAAGAGAAGAACAAGTCATTTTGCTTTGGCACAAATCCCAGTGAAGTAACTTCGACGTAAAATTTGATTAAGTTCATGTTAATAATTAAATCGCTTTCGAGATGAGAGTATCGATTTTTCTTGTAATTGTTTGACTTCTCT
>RDPX01000066.1:2813584-2859048 GCA_003991215.1 Morbakka virulenta
ACTCCACATTTATTGAACAATTAAGTTGCTCGTAGAAACCTTTGCTTGCCTCAGGTCACTGGGTGTGACCCGGTAAGTAATTATAAATAAACAGCATTCATAAGAAAACCGTACATACTTGGGTGTGATGCATGCACCCAGTTTACCCTTATCGGGCTGGTAGTCGGATGGGTTTGCTGGGGTTTCTACCCCTGAGTCCCCCATGGGCTCGTATTGCTCCACCACTCAATAATAATAATAATAATAATAATAATAATAATAATAATAATAATAATAATAATAATATGTTAAAACCTTATAATCCGCTTCCTTTTATGGTAGTTTGAATAATATAACAGGTTTGGGGTATTAAAGAGAAAAAAAAAGACCTGAGAAGGGCTTCTTCTAGGGAAAAACAATCCTTTTAACAACATAACTCTACTCGGAACGTTATTGTAAAACCAGGTTTTGTTAAAAGGCAACTAATTTTGATCTATAACGTTGGATTAATTATCTACAGATTAAAAATTTCAATGGTTTGTTTTTTTTGAGATCAAATACGAGATCAAAACAAAATAACCTTATACATAATAAATCTTGATAATGCGTGGGGGCCTGGTACGCATTGGGTGGCTTTGTAAATTTGAGATGATATAGTAAAACACTTTGACAGTTTTGGGTTAAATTGTCACACGGAAGTTAGTAAATGATCAAACAAATAGGGGGTAAATAATATCTATAATAGTACAGAATATCAAGGTTTTCCTGGTGTGCTATGTTGAAACTATTGCATTTATTGGAATAATGAAAAGCATCGAGGTAAGACATACTATGATGCAATTAATGTCTTTTCACATGCTAACACTAAATACAACGAATAGTTAATCATAAACTACTTAAAAATAAAAAATATATTATCTATTAGTATAATGAGAATATACGACGGAACTCATACTCAGAATGCTACTTCATCTGACGTAATTTCGAAAAAAGCAAATGGTTGCGATGTAGGGCATCATCGTCTATTTAATGTAAAGACACTGTAGTAGGGCAAGATGCAGTTACCTTAAACTATGTAAACAAAAAAAAATGACAAAGAAACCGGAGAATCCGGAGAATTTGTCCGTAGTGGTATAAATATGAACCATAACAATCTCTTTGAAATAAAAATGCGCCTGTAAAGTCATCATAAAGAATATTCTTCAGTTTTTAGTTTTACAGAATGCGGTATGTTTATTTACTTCTTCGCACAGCAATTGTTACAATGCGACTGCAAGCTATTACTCTGATGAACTAATCATTTCCAAAAAAAATTTCATGTTGCATTATACAAGTGCCGTCGCGGCAACTAGAACGTGTTAATAAATGCCTTGACAGCTGATGGCTACGTGAATGACCAGTCGACATACAGATATATCAAGAGATATATCAAATTGGTCTTTAAATAATTGCTGATAATTGCTGATAATTGCTAACTTACTAATATAGGGTTATCATTGTTTAGTGAGAATCGCGGGCTTTTTGGGTAGCATGGATTATTCAAGCAAATCGAAAGCTACATTTTATGATTTCTTGTTCAAAAGTCGACGTGAAAACGTCCATAACTTTCTTTAAGGTTTTAAAATGGAATTAAGCCGCAATATTTTATGTTACCGTCTAATTTATCGTGTAATCGATCAACACTTTGTTGTTGTCTTTAAATAAGAGCCCATTCTGTTTTACTCTATACATTTATCTTACGAACACACGAAAAAAGAAGTGCCATTTAATAACAAAATGACGAGGAACATTAAATAAAACGCCTAAGAATCAGCTGGTCATTGGTAATTGGAAATCATTAGTATCAGGCGCTTGTCCTGGAAGTACGCATTTTCGGATGCAGAGTACAGGGGGCACATGGAAGTTTTAAAAGAACGGAGATCTCATCCATGAAAAATTGGAAACAAGATTATTGTGAAGTATGAGGAAAAGAAAGAAAATTACAAAGAAAAGCGGAAAGACAAAAGACAGTGAGCACATTCATATTCAATGAATAAAGTTATTGAAAAAATTGAATTGGGGTAGGAAAGAATATAATAGCCACTTGGAAATGAAAATAGTAATCAAGACAAACATTTACCAGTCAATGAGAGGTATGACCTAAAAATGCAAGCGAGAACTATAAACCCCTCCCCCAAAAAACTATAAAGTTAAAGTTGCCTACAGACTTTGATCTTTTCTTTAAAATATTACCGAAACACCTTCAGTAACCAGATTGGCCAAGACTAAAATGCAGCATACATGTTAGATGTCTTTGTCCTAGTGAAAGATGTCTTTGTCCTAGTTTTATATTTCTTTGTCAAAAACCTTTGATGTCTAAAGTCGTATTTTGTCGTTATAAAGCCATGTAATGTTTAACTTTTTCATGTTTCTCTTACAACTAACCATTTGCCATTTTACTTTATTATACCTTTCTCCTCGTTAATAAGGGCCAACCATTACCAACTTACGCATTACGGATGCCCATTACAATAGCCAGGTTTACTCTTGAAATTGTGGGTCTTCCCTCGTGATGTCCAGATTATCACGCAATTCTTCAATAATGATTTACTTATTGGCACATTATCCTCAGTAAAGTAAATGTTGAAATGTGTTTCTTTTGATTTTTTGAATTTATATAATTCACTGAACCCATGCAAAGTCTTGCCTAAAATTTCAAACATTGGTCCCTATTCTCACATATGCATGAATATACAGCCTTGCTGTGAGGTTCCGGCATTTCATGGTCGCTAAACAATAATTCACTGACCTCCGAAGTTTTAAAGGTTAAGCATGTGATGGCTGATTCTAGGGTAGTTTGGTATGCAAAATCCAAAAATCATACTCATTTTAACCAATCAGGTCAAGTGTTTGAGAAACGATGTTGTAAAAGAATTGACATTAATGCCCTTGAGTGCTATTTATTACCTTTAATTTTGGATTGAGTGCTTCACAAAAAGGATGCATTTTATCCAACAAACCTCATGAAATAGAGGTTATGCATTACAAAAAATCATAGATGAAGGGTCTTCTTAGTGACATTATCATTAAGTAACCAAGACGTTTCGTGTTCGATTCCCCGAGCGGGCGAAAAGATTTTGGAAATTCACGAAAGAAAAATCCATTGGTTGGCGTCAGGAAGGGCATCAGGCAATGAAATTTCTCACTTCCAAAACAAAGTCCCTCTGAGGCGCACCGTCTGAAGCCCAATTACTGGGGGAAATGACGTTAAAACCAAGAAAAAAACCCCAAAACAAAAAAACAATAAGTAATATAGAAATGTAAGAGCTCGGTTAAAGTAAATCTGGAAATGTGCAAACAGTTAATGCAGATTATACTGTCACGTAAGTTCGGCATACCTTTCGCTTTACATAAAATACCAAAGTAGGCTTCATAGGAAAATTTCTTAAAACCAAGGGGGTCACCCTACTAACCGTTTCGTAAAAATTTTCTAACTTTAATATTCGACATTAATGGTCTTAATTCATCATTAACCTGTTATTTATTAAAAAAACAAAGTTAGGTTCCCATATTGATCAACCGAACTACTTGCTAATGAATGGTCACTACAAAATATTAAAAACTGGGCAATTGAGTCAAATTAATCACTTGCCTCTCCAATTGCCACTAAATCACCGTGGTGTTTTCTAATCAACTCTTCTGCCTCCGCATAATCCTAGTAATTAAGTCAACAAATGGCATCGATCAACACCAATTAAGAGTAACAAGAAACTTGATAGCTCATTACTACTGCTCGCAGTCTCCCGTAACAAACACATGTTAAAATGAAAGGGAGAAATAACTAGGTCAAAATTATAAACTACTTGCTAGAGAAATCAAGTGACAGCGCACTGCCTATGTAAAAAAACATAGTAAATAGAAAACATAGACAAAATTTATAAATCAGAAGTGTCAACTGCAGTGAAACGGCAACACTGATATCGAGAAAGCGTTCCCGTGAAACAATTACCTAAATTTCCTAAAGCTATGCATCTGGATGAGGCTAGAAAGACTGGAGCTAATTGTCTTCAAATTCTAATTGAGTTCGCGATGATAAACGCCATGTGACTTGCGCTATTATTATTAAAATGCACGACTTTGTTTGTATATAATGAAACCAGCTGTGAACAGTAAAGTGATTTCTGTGGCCAAGTAATACACTTAATTTACTCAGCTTGCTATGCGAGAGGATCTAGGCGCAAGCTCCGCCACAGTGCTAGAAATAATGCGCCAAACTTTTTTCTCTGTAAAATGTGGGAGACTAGTTAGTTGTGTTTGTTTTGGCGATAGACTCGGGGGCAGGGATTGGCAGTAACGAATAGTGAAAAATATCACCTGAAACAAATTCACACACTGTGTACTAAAATAAATATTATACTGAACTTTGATAAGGACGTGATTTTTAAAAACATTTACAGAAAAATTATGCTCTAGCAAGGTTACCTATTGAAATCTGTTACAATTAGCATGGGAAGTCACTGCCATTTACTTAATAGGAGAAAACCTAAAGCCAGATTAGAGGAAAATATGGCTGTGAATGTCCAATAATTACAACATTTCAAAATGTGTTCAAATATAAGTAATTTATAATTACAAGCTGTTTAAATATTTCCCATTTTTTTCCTTTCAGGAACTATGAGTGGTCCTTCAATTAAAATACAAAACATGCTCTGCTATATGAAACATCAAGTATGAAATACACTTCAACAAAGAAAATCATTTCATTTACCTCAAGAGAGACACTTCGATTTTCTGCCTTGATAATCAATATGAGAAAAAAGAGGAATGAATAACAAAGCTTGGATGTATATTTTTATGAAAATCACAGAATATAACATCCCTTTACGCTACCGCAAAATATATAATACCAGTGAGTCATTTAAGTTTCATTTTCTCAGCTGTGTCAAATGTGGTCCTAAAGGTCAATTCGATCGAAAAAATAGAAATGTTAAGTATTGCAAACTTACTTTCAACAATTTTTTGACTTTAAATAGACTTCATGAGTGATTCTTGGTAATATAATACTATTCTAGATACCTATGTTGTGGAAAAACATTTCGCTGTCAATATTTGTCTTTGTATGTGACCCCTTCAAATTTATAATTTATGCTGAAATCTTTAAAAAATTACGCTATCCTAAAAATGCCTACAGCCACGTACGGTTTACTAATAAATATAATACTAAATGAAAACAGTATCTAAATCATCCCTTTTCTTTAAAAATACATTATTTTCTGTGTTCACAATGTTGTGTATTTCACTTCTGCTATGACAACCGATACAGTAACCGTCTGTTTTCCCATTAAGATAATATAATTTTTGTATACAAAAATGTTGCGAGGGTTCTAAATACAAAGCTTTATAAGCACAGACACCTTTTGTTTCAAAAATTTCACAATAAGCATAACAGAAGGGAAAAAACAAAAACAATGGTGCAGTATATACGTGGTGAAAAGTTTGAAAAATTATTATCACCATCATGACCGTAGCCCCTTGTGAGGCTTTTGGTGCACCCACACATTCTTTCTTCGAACTGTTCTGTTATTAGCGTGTCTCTATTTACACCTGTAAGACTGACTGGTCCAATCTTTGACATCATCTTTCCATGTTCGTTTTGGTGTCACTCTACCTCTTTCCTTCTGTTTGTCAATTCAAGACTGTGATGATCATTGCCTTCTCATATCTGGTCACACCCTATGTAAGCAGTTCATATAAAAAACCCCGATTTTTTCTGTGTTTTCGCACAAGGTCCATCTTTTCCAGGCACATAATGCTACAGAAATTATCATTGCCGACTCGATTTTACTTTAGTCCTTTGATGTAGCCTACTCTTTTACCAAATCTTATCCAGTTTTTCCAAAGCGCTTGATTTTTCTTTCGTTAAAGTTTCATCTTCTGTGATTCATGGAGCAAAGTACTTAATTTATTTGTCTGAGTGCTTTGCCGTTAACTTCAGTTGGATTTTTTAAACAGATCTGTTACTTTAGTTTTGGGGGGTTTTTCCCACTAATTTCCATACCAAACTCGCCATCAGTTTCATTTATTTTGTTGTTTAATTGCCTCTCTGAGACAGGACCATGTCAATATAACCAGTGAAACCAAAAATGGTAAAACTCGTTCCTTAAATTTCACAGTTTGTGACCATCTATTGTGTTCCTCGTGACTTCTAGAAATAAGTTGAACAGCACTGAAGACAAAAACGCACCTTTGTCTCACTCCAACATTTGACTTAAACCACTGACTGTGGTTATAGTTAACAAGTGCTAGATTTCGTTTGGTATGGGAAAGAGGTTACTTTTGTTATTCCTTTCGCAAACTTGTACTTTTCCATTCAGTCCCATAAAGCTTGACGCCAAACTTTGTCAAATGCCTTCGCTGTCAAATGCCTTCTTAAAGTAAATGAAATTGTGAAATGTATGTCGCTTATTATTACGAAAATTAATTATTTTTTGAATAACGCATTTTAAACAATTACTATCACGACCAAAGTACTGCTCCGGGGTAGAAATGGGGCTGTTGCGCCCTCACTCTTCCGAGCATGTAACTACCTGATGGCTGTTTTCATAAGCCTTTACTAGCTATACTTGTCTCATGAAGATCATTAGAGCTGCCAGAGACAAACAAAATTCTAAATTCTCTTTAGAAAAAACTAAATATTCTTTTGCAATCTGAAGTATAGTGTTGGGGTAAAATCAAATTGGCCAGGTCAGTCAGATTACAGGTCGCCATGATGGTCTTGCACGTTACCTAAATGTACAAACTGCTTATCAAGAATCTGTTTAGAAACTTGAAATACTGCAACACCGAAGCATAAAAAACAACTAAAGACAATTCAGGTGTCGCGTACAAATAATTTAGTTAAAAATCATAAAAAACTATTGGGATGCAAAATGAAATGATGACAATGCACCTTGAATAAAGAAAACTTACAGGCGTATCTATGGTTTCAAGTATAAAAAAGTAAGGAAAATTCGTAACATTGGGTAGCTTCCACCCATCTAGATTACGGATGAAATGGATGTACCTACTTTTATTAAAAATAAAGCAGCTCAGTCCATTTGCTATAAGCCAGTTTTAAATAAAAAATGCGATAGACAAAACCATTTCAAATAATTTGACAGTATTACCTTATTTCTTCTAAAAACAAATTCAAATGCATGGTTATAAATTTCTTACAAAATAAATTCACATCATTTTCCTACCTGAACAGGGTGAACGCCAAACGATGGATAAACCAAATCTGGAAATCTAAAAATAAACACCAAAAAATACTATGGTCAATGCTAGTACATCAAGGTAAACACCTCTCTTTTACATAAAAAAGCCTTGTTAAACACAGTATTCCACGTAAATGTACACAGAACGAAATCAAAATTTCGTTCAAAATAGAACAGGACGGTTTTAGAACAGCGCCATGATCAGACCCGAAGGGTTGTTGTTGACTTCGTTACCTTTCATACAACATATCTTAAGAAAATCCTTACACTATTTATTCAGGTTACTGTTCGGATATTCTACTGAACATATATCACTAATTTTTCTTCGAAATCCACTCCGGTCTCAAGTTCAACTAGGGGTAACTACTTTCCCACTACCTCATTGAATTATTGTGACTAATACATTTACCTTTCTTCTTTGAATCTATTTCTACCCTCTTATCATAATATATGTTTACTAAACTATTCTCCTCAACTTGGACGGTATGATCATTTTGGTTTCTATTTCTCTGGCTTTTACCATTGCCTTGAAGACCTTCATCATCATCTTGCGGCCTTAGCCGAGATAGGTTTCACTATACCATTCCAGTATACCCTATCGGTCATAGCTGTTCGAAGGTCTTCCTTGGCAATGGCAATGGTGTCCCTGCACATGATGTCTGGTGAGCTTCCGAGACCGCTTGAGTGATGATACAGGATTTAATAGCTTCAATGATTTCTGTTGGAATGCCATAAAGCCCTAACATTCCAAACATTGTATCGCGGTTAACAGAGTCAAAAGCCTTGCTTAAGTCAACAAAAATGAGAGCTGCAGTTTTATCACAAAATGTGATTTCTTCAATTGTTCTGCGTAATGTGAGAATTTATCCAAGAGCAGAACGACCTGAGCGGAAACCCTTTTGGTTTTTGCGTAGAAAAGGCTCAATTTTTGGACGAAGACGATTCAGGAGTAATTTGTTTTATATTTTTGTAGCTATAAGAAGTAATGAAATACCACGATAATTGGTTGGTAATGTCATATCACCCTTTTTGGCAATGCTTGGGGAAACATGATTGGCAAATGCAAAATTACATAAATCGAGAAGCAATTGGTGAAAAATAGGGTTTTTCCACAAGATGGCCGGGATCTTGTCCGGGCCAAGAGCGTTGTTCTTTGTACTCTTCAGAACAAAAATTAGTTCTGCAATGGTATACTCGCCTGTTGGAATGTTCAAAGAATTACAAATTCGAACTTTTGGGAGGGATTTATTTTCAGGTAGAGTTGCGGGAGGTCCAAGAAGATTTTTGAAACGAGAAAGCCAGTTTTCCAGTCGTTTTTCTCCGCTAGCACCTTTGGTCGTTGTTGGTGGTTTTGATCTTACTTAAGACCTTAGCATCACACTCTACAGCTTCGAGAAGTCTAAGTTAGGTAGATTCTGTGATTTTCCTTGTGATGTATCTTTGCGCAATGTTTTTAGACAGGAAGTTGAACATTATACCTCAGAAATCACGTGCTGGCGTAAATGGATTTTCATCCACAACAATCCAGCCCATGGCTAATTCCTCTCTTCGGTTCTACCCTACCTGTGCAACTACAATTGTTTGTTCTTATCAGTATTTTCATCTCTATATGCCTGATTATTTGGGTCTTTACATACAACAGTTCAATGCTGTACATGCTCACTGCCAAATCAAAGTCCATCTGAAGGGCACCATCTGAGCACCAATTGCTGGGGGGAAATGACGTTGAAACTAAAAAAAATACAACAGTTCAATGCAATAATCAATTGGAGCAATACGAATTTTTACGGAGAAGATAAAACTATACTAAACGGGCTCGCAACTTGATAATACATGGGGAGGTTTCTCGTGTCGTCTTGACGATATGAAATTCACAGCTCAAGAAGAATAAGTCTTATACTATTTCATGGACTCCAGGTTCTTTCTTTTCACCTGGTCAAAGCTGAAATACTCACAGAGCTTTTATCTAATTCTAATTCCAATGACAAAAAGCACGATGTACCTAACATAACATCGCTTTGGGATTCATACCTTGACAACACTAACATCAATTCTACAATAGCTGGATCCAACACTGCCCGTTTTCTCAAATAAAAAGCAACTGATCCTGAGAGCTTTTTAACCATCGCTCAGAAGCACCATTGATCAAGAAATCTCATATATTTTTTCTAAACTATACAAATACTTGAGGGAGTTCTGGTATTGTATTTTTACAATTTTTCAGGTGACCGTTCAAACCCAAGAAATTACTGACGAATCAGCATCCTACCCATATTTAACAGTTTTTAATCTGTAAAAATGCTCTTCTTTTTTAATATTTCAAATACTTAACAAGAAAAATCTTTTCTCTGACCCCCAGTAAGCCTTTCGTTCTTCTTGTTCTACTGCTGACCTACTGTTTCTCATAACTGGAAATATTCGGATTGAAGCAAGACCTATTGTTCATGACATTGCCAAACTTTTATAAAAATCTTGAGCATAGGCTAAAATTTTAATCATCACAGAACGTTTTACCACTGGGACGTAGTATTTCACTTGTTTTAGACGACCACAACGTTAGTACCTACTGCATAAATGCAGGCGTTCGTCATAGTTCGTTTCTGGAAACCAGCTTTGTTTCAGCTATGAATAAATTATCTGTCTGATACCTCTATCTTTAAGCTTAATAGTTATCCAGATTAAACTACCATTTATTATTCCTTTGATATCCCTAATTTTACAAATAAAACAATATTGGCACGTCACTTTGAAAAGGGTTGCAGAATGAGATGGGAAAGGCCTGATCAAATTTAATTGTAAGGAATCCAAAGTATTATTTTTTGAACTTCATAGTAATCCAGTTTTCCTTTTGCTCAGAAGCTGAATGTTTCGCTTCCACAGAGCACTGGTCTTAAGCTGCTTGAATTTCCTTTCATCTAAGATCTTTCCTGGAAGTCCTTTAATAAAAGTTGGCTTTTCCCTTTTGGAAACTTTAAGTACTCCACACAGAGCAACCACTCTTAATTCTTACAAAGCTACAATCCGACTGCACATGGCAAACTGTCACCTATCTGGCTGAATCTCCTTTAAAGCATTCATTGAGGCTATGCAACTCTTTTTTCAATATCTGGTTTTCTCGTCAATATCCCTTTTCTACCAAAATTTTTATGCTCATTTTGGCTGGAAGGCTTTTTTTATTGCAACAGTTTCGAGGATTGGATGCACAACCAATACATCAGTGACGGGATATACAGTGTGCCAGATAGAGGTAGTACCTCCAAAGGGGGAACACGTGGTGGTATAAGGAATAATTTGTCTGCTTTGGTCCCCGTCTGCACTCAGTTCTCACTAGTGTCTCCCCATAGCTATTTGCATACAACAGCACCCACATTCAAGGTAGCGTCTTTTACTGGCTAATAAAATCTGGTGAGTCTAGGCGATAGTGCTGGCCCTTAAGACCAGTTAGGGCTTGTTTACATACCCATATGAAGAGTAGATCTGCCGTAAGAAACTATCAGATTGGTTTAATGGCTAGGAAGAAGGATCCAGTAAAGCAATATGGTGTGCGAACAGGACACAGTCACACACCCACTGGATCCAGATAGGTAAAACTGAGAAGGTTACGCTGATGATATGCGCTTCTCTCCCTCATTAAAATCCAACCCATGCTCAACTTAAGACACAATCCGAACCCAATCCACCTTCAAGGTCTGTGGTGACAGTGCAATGGTGAATAAACAGGTGCCGATACACAGCAACCTAGAGTCATAAACCTGCACACTGGTGGCCTAGGGTATAGAGTTGCTCTCTAATGGATCTACTCACCTCTTCAGCCCGAGGAAGGGGGGCTTCATCTCAACCTAACCTGCATATCGCAGCAGATGGGGATTCCAACCATGTGGTCCAAACACCAAGAAGAAAACATTAGTGACACTGCACACTAGAAGCATATGGATTGTGCAAATGCTCATGGTGAATCAAAAGGCAGAGAGACCTGAGAGATGGGCAGCACTTGTCACAAGAGAA
The DNA here is from genome assembly GCA_003991215.1 of Morbakka virulenta. NCBI lineage: Eukaryota > Metazoa > Cnidaria > Cubozoa > Carybdeida > Carukiidae > Morbakka > Morbakka virulenta. The sequence continues at coordinate 2,824,804 of RDPX01000066.1, forward strand.
CTCGGCAGATAAAGCATTCACATCGCAGTCCTAAGCAAGACCAGGTTTGTAAAAGAAGGGCAGCTGATTACATCGTTTTCTGGAGCAGCTATAACAGTAAAGAACGTAGTGAAGTAGGGTGGGTTTTGCCATGAGATCTAACCTAATAAGCAAGTTAACCAGCCGCTCCAAAAGGATTGAATGATCGGCTCGCCCAACTGCAGATCCTCCTAAAAGAAAAGCGCCAAGTCACCATCATCAGCGCTTATGTCCCCACCATGACAAACCCTGATGAGATCAAAGACAGGTTATAAAAATATTTGGGGGACGTCTTAGCGTCTGTGCTCAACTGGGAAAGCTCGTCATTTTCAGAGGTTTAATTACCAGAGTTAGTACAGACTACCAGGCATGAAAGTGGGTCATTAGGAGGAATGGAGTCGACAAATGAAAGAGCAACGATCATCTACTGTTGAAGAGAAGTGGAGTGCATGACATTCTGACGCACGCATCTTATATACTACGACATAGCTGGAACGTGAGGCAGGCAGGATGCTCAGGTGACGAAGGCCATGTGGCACGCAAGAAGCTAGACAAACAAGATTATCCTCTCAAATCTCAAAATGTGTAATCAGCTAAGGTGCTGCCTACAAGGTAAAAATGCAAACAAGCGACTGTACGTCAGTAGCCTGTAACAGCAATCTGACTGTACCTGAATGAGGACCTGGACAATACGTTGAACTAACTATAGCTTGGGACAAGAGGGGCAAAAGAAGACTGGGCTGCATTTCGTGACATGGTGAACACCATTTCATTTATTCATTTGGGGCAGAACCGTGCAAACCCCAGGAATGCTTTGATGAAAACAATGAAGAACGATAAGAAGTGTCACACAATCTTTCAGCAACACACTTCATCTTTCTCCAAGAAAGCCTTCAACTCCACCAACAGAAAGTTGCAGGTTAAGCTCAAAGAGATGCAGGACTCATGGCTCAGCACCAGGCGGGTGGGGTATTAACTCCACGCGCTTCTATAATGCCTTGACGACCAGCAGCGGTCCCTGTACTCTGGTATTTCACCACTGCTCTGCATAAACTACTGTACTCACAGAGAAGAAAGCAATCCTGGAAAGAAGGGCATAGCAGTTCAAAAACGTTCTAAACAGGCTTCCTTCATCAAGAGCAAAGCCATCACCTGCACGCACAAAGCTGAAATCAGCACACCCCAGGTAGATGTCATTGAACACATGTAAGAAGGAAAGCTGCCAGAGAGTCATTGTAGCTAAAAAAGGATTGTGGGTTAGTTAGTATGACCACTGCCTGTCAGGATTCCCAGGAACAAAAAAACTTTAACCTAGGTATGCTGCAAGCAAAAAGGTGAAAGAGAAATCGATGTGCGACTTCCTATCTGCAGACGACTGTGTACTCAAAGCTGCCACAAAGGACCAGATACAGCAGAGCACGAACTGCTTCTGCACTGCCTGTAATACCTTTATCCTTACAATCTGTACCAAGAAAACCGAGGTCTTGCACCAATCCGCCCAGAAGAAGCCGTACGTGGAACCAACTAAAACCATTAAAGGGGGGTCCCTGAAAGCTGTAGACAACTGGACACCACGCTTCAGCACGCTGCAGCACGCTTTCCAGATCTGTGAACATTGTGGATCCGGTCGATACACGCATCGCCATGGCAAGCTCAGCATTAGGATGGCAACAACAATCAATATAGGAGCGGAGAGGTATCAAACTGGCCACCAAGCTAAAGGTGTATCAAGCAGTTGTACTGCTCACTCTAATTTATGCCTGTAAGAATTGGTCAGTACATGAACGTCATGGCAGTAAACTAAACCGCTTTCCATGGGATGGGTGAGAAAGCTGCTAAAAATCACCTAGAAAAGATAAGGCTCCAAACAGAAGTTCCCTCTGAAGCTGATCTGTCAAGCATCAATTCCTGTGAGGAAAGGTCAATTCAGGAGGGCAGGCCATCTTGTGAGGATGCCAGACACATATCTCCTGAAGCAATTGTTCTAGGTGAGCTGGCGTAAGGCATGTGCCCACATGGTGGGCAGAAAAAGCGCTCCAAGGATACATTCAAAACTCTTTCTGAAGAACTTCGAGATCAATCTCAGCACCTCGAAGGCTGCAGCATCAAACTTCCCAACCTGATGAAGCCACATCAGCATAGGCGCTGCCTCCGACGACCAAAACAGGAGGCCGAGGCCCAAATAACACAAGCCGTGCAAGTCTAGAGCCAACTCCTTGCTCCTAGTTCCTGCAGACCACATGTACCCCACCAGTCCCAAAGGCTTTTGAGTAAGAACTGGGCTGATCAGCCACAGTCAGACACACTGTGCCCCGTCTTCTTCCTCTTCGTGATGCCCTTGGTCATCGTCGACTACAATGGACAAACAATAGCAAATTCAGTGATGCATTGCGTTGCTGCAAAAATACTCAGCAGAACCTAAAAAAGATATTCTATCAATTTTGTAAAACAAATATTCGATATTTTCGTCTTTTCAAACTGTATCGAAACAGTGAAAAACGGCGTAAGACTTAATGAATATCAATAAAAAAATTATGTCATTTTTTCAATTGAAAATGCCTTTATTTGCCCCCAAAATGATAAATATACATCTCATCGTATACTCACTTATACATTAATTTTTTTATATTTATTCATATATTTATTCAACTGTCGAATTGATTAGTTACACAGCCGCTATGCTTTTTGGGGCCCCTTTTATTTTCTCTGAGCGCTATCTTTCTTCGCCCAAAAGGCCATTGCAAACTACAATACAACAACTGACGGTAGCGAAAAAAAACAAGGTCAAATAGTTCTTAGTAAACATTATAGAAATCATATTTCCCCACCATGTCTGTATTTGTTAATAGATGAACTACTTATCTAAAATCCACACTACAAACTATGGGTGTAGCTAAGGTTTACAAATTAATATTTCCTCATATAGGCAGAAGCTCGGGCTAATCTGAAGCTATCTCCAACTATCTAATACTTACTATCCTATTATGATGTCTGCGCATGAAATTTCGGAAAACGATATACGTGTTTTAGACAAAAAAGGTATCACAACTGAAGATCGGTCCCCGACAGCTTTGTGTTATTTGAAGCTTACTGACACATCACTAATTAAATTATACCAAGGAAGCTTCATCTATAAGTAATACCTTTTCACAACCAAATCCTCAGAGCAGAAAGGATTTATTCGCCCAAAATGGGCATATCAAAGATATGAGTGTGCTGAATTGTTAGTTTAACAGGGCACATTATTCTGAATCTTTTATGCAAGCGGAGGGATAAATTACTCATGATGAAACACTGTTATTGTCTATATTAGATAAAAATGGAAAGGAACAATTAACAGTGTGATTAAAAACAACATTAGCATTGTAATCAAAAAATACTTGTAGTGTACTTAAAATATTAGCAGTATACTTATAAAAGAACAAGCCATTCTCTCGTTTAAAGAAGTACAAAAAGCTTTCCAGCCTAAGCCATATGTGATTCTCTGCCCTTTCAGTATTCAAGGATCTAATAAGCGCTAAAGTAACTAGAATTAACATCAACGAAGGCTGATTTATTGCAATTAGAATGGATGAGCTGTATATAAGAATGTGATTTACATCAAATTTTAGAAGGGGCGGGAAAGATACAAATGTATGTGAAATTGAAATTTTACAAGCTTTATTGGTCTATTTTAATGGAAAATACGTAACAATCAATGTACATATGACTGTATTATGAAGTTTTGTATGAACAATTAAAGCAGGCCAGCTCCTGTAAAGCTACGGGAAGAGGATATTGCATCCAGACATTGCTGGTTAGTTTCAAGGATCATCGGCGTCTTCAAAGTAATGTAGTTATTGTTGCATTAGATAAAGCAAAAACAAAAAAACATAGCTTCACAGAAACATGTGTAGTTTAAAGCTGAATTTTACCACCTTGTACACGAGGAAAAACTTTCTGGTCAAATTATCGATACACTTATATAAACATACAAATAACCATGTCTCTGTGTCTGTGTAATGTGTCCGGTCGCCTCTAGTGATCAGCAATTTGTGCCTAGACTCCCACTGAAAAATTTTTTCTTAAATCGAGTTTTTTCTTGACAGCTTATGACAGAGATGTAGTCGTGAGAGAACAGGATAGGGCCCTCCAACTATAACACCTGAAATATTTCCAAAGGTTTTTTATCTCATTGACAATTGACAATCATTATCTCAGTGACAGCAACCACTATGTACCCGACATTCGATTACTTACCAATTCATACCTGGACAAAATTTATCCTATTTCTAAAATAGCTATATCCACCATTGGCCTTTTTTTGGATCTGAAGCTACTGATACGGATGGGATTTTAGCCATCACTCTAAAGTACTACTGTCAAGAAATTTCACTTTTTTTCTAAACTATACAAGTGCTGGGAAGAGGTTTGGTATGTATGTATGGTGATTGTTCCAACTTGACAGATGATGGCTGTCTATGACTTCAACTTTTATCAGTAAAATTTCTGTCTTTCCTTTCGTGACCTCGTAGTTGACTTTGGATACTAGCTTCTGATCTGCAAGGCTTAAAACATTGGTGACAGATGAAATATGTATTTTCCATTGGTTGATGTTATCACTTTGCGACATTTGGTGTTTGTGCACAGCCATGTGTCTCTTGAGACCTGGTGCTGATTTGCAAACCTTTCCACACATCACACTTGACGGATTGTGTGGCCTTAGAGGGAGGTTAGAAAGTGGCCTTGATTTGACATGGGACTTCAAATGATTGACAATGCCAGCTTTTTATAGAAGAATACGATCACATTTGTCACACTTCCAGCTCTTTGTGCCTTCATCAAGGTTGTTCTGCCAGCCTCTGCACAATCTACGCTTTAACCGTTCATGCTCCAGGCAACTATTTTCACATATTGCACAGCCTGTCTTCTCCTGCCCTCTCCAAGTCGTTCTTTTCAAGACCAGCCTTTCCCAGTTTTTAAAGTCTATTCCTAGTTTCTTTAGATTTTCTTTGATACAGTTTTTGTACCTTCTGGGTTTGTGCTGTGGTCGCTTCACAGTCTGGAGTTGCCCGTAAAACAGTTGCTTTGGCAGTCTATCATCCTCCATACGAACCATATGGCCTGCCCAGCGTATGTGATTGACGACGATCATCGACTCGACTCCATATACGGATATATGGAACAATGTATTGTTCATCAGGTGCAGGTGTGTACATGAATTTTGTCTTCGTCAGACCAATTTTAAGAACAAACACAGTGCACGAGGCGGAAAAACATCCATAATGAGCTGCATGCCTTCAGCTGAACAAAGAAGAAAGTCAACGTCATCAGCACGTAGAAGTTCCCTGATTAGAGTCTGACAGACGTTTGACCAGTAGTTCTAAATTGAAAAAAAACCCACCTATATCCCAGTCAAGGAATGCATGTGAAAGCAATATAGCAAAGAATATGGAAAAAGAGTCGGTGCTGGAATGTCCCATTATTTAACACCGTTATCAATTTGAATCTCTTCAGACAATTCTCCTTAAAAAAATACGCGCTTTCATGTCTTCATACAACTGCTTGAAAATGCTCACAAACAGTGGTGGACACCCTACTTTCCCAAGTATCATCCACAATGCATGACGGTTCACAGTATCGAAACCCTTCGTTAAATCAACGAGGACTTGATACAGCGGCATCTGCTGCTCAATGCATTTTTCTTGGAGCTAACGTGCAGTAAATATCATATCAATGGTGCCTCTGCCTTAAGCCACTCTGCGATTCAGGCATAGTAGTCGGACAGATATCCTTCATTATCCTGTTTAATAGCAGTCTCGAGAAAACTTTGCCCACAGCTTTTAGGAGTGTTATACCGCGATAGTGATCACATGCACCTTTCTCTCTTTTCCCTTTAAACAGAGGCACTAAGATACAATCTATCCAATCCTTGGGAACGCTGGTGTTATAAATAAGGTTAAATACTTTATTGGTCACAATTTCACTTCCAATCTTTAGAAGTTCAACTGACAGGCCATCTTGAGCAAGTGCCTTACCAGTATTGATCTGCTTGAGAACGATTTCTACTTCTTCAAGATTTGGTAGCCAATCCATTGGAAACTTAATAGCCCATTGTGGGAGGTTATGCATGGCAATCATATCCACTACTGAAGGATTATTAAACAGGTCAGCAAAGTGCTCGTGCCAGCGCTCCAGAATCTTTTCTGGTTCTCTCATAATGCCCCTGTTGTCTTTTGATTTTAGAGGAACCACAAAAGATTTTTAGAGGGCCACATACTTCATGTAGTAGACCATAAAACAGCTTCATGTCCTTAGCGTCATACACTCTTTGAATCTCTGAAGAAATTTGTGACCACCATTCATTTTTAATCCTTCTAAGGTCGCGTTGCAAAGCTGTTTTGCGTTCTTTGAAGGCCGTCTCTGCTTCAGGGTGAACTAAGTTGGTACCTTCAAGAATCATTTCATACATCTTTTCTTTATCTTCTAGCAGCTGCTTGACTCTGTGGTCATTGTCATCAAACCAGTACTTATGCTTCTTTCTTCTATAGCCAAGAACTTTTCATCCCACACTTGGTTCTTAAACTTCTCCCACGTTCCGTCAAATTCAATGTTATCAAATTTGTCTTTCAATGTTTTGCACGCATCCAGGTCTTTCAGTTTGGCAACGTCGATGCGCTTTGGAAGTGTCACCTCATTTATCCGAACCTTTTTACGGATATGCAATTCAAACTTCCCGCGAACCATTATGTGATCAGTGTCACATTCCGCACTCCTCATCACAAGTACATTACGCACATCACAACGGCCACGCCTCCTGGTGAAAATAAAGTCGATCATATGGCCATGTTTCGATCTCGGGTGAGTCCACGTAGTCTTGTGCCTAAATTTCTGGTGAAAAAGTGTATTGACTATGACCAAATTGAGCTCGGAACAGAAATGAAGTAGCTGCAAGTCATTTGAATTCATTTTGCCAATGCCATGGCGACCAAGGGCACCCCAAGCTTCAAAATCACTAGCGACTGTAGCATTGAAATCATCCAGAATAATAAGTTTCTCATCAACTGGAACAAAACTGACAGCATTACGCAGGTCCTAGTAAAAGATCAAAATAGCTTCTTCCCTAGCTTGCATTTTTAAAGCATAATCTGAGACAACGGTTGCATATCTATCACAAGTGAGAGGAGTTCGAAGTTTCATTATGCGGTCAGAAATGCTACTGGGGCACTCTATACGACCTAATAAGGTTGTTCTGACTGCAAAACCTACACCACCATGACGAAGTTCACCTTTCTGCTTGCCAACTCAGAAGAGTGTAAAACTAGATCTTATTTCAGTGAGCTGAACTTCACCTCAATAACAAGTCAAAAGGCATCTGCACATCAAGAGATTAAAGTGACAGGGGCTTGTACAACACCAATACCACTCTTTGAGACTCAGCTGCCATATAGCAAGATGGCCCACAGACTGTTTTGTCTGCAGGTTTTAGTATTACGAAGTTTGTATCTCTCCGAGCCACAACAAATAAGGCGAGACGGCACCCACTTGCTAGAACAGTACATAACTGTGAGAGGTACTGTTTGAAATTGTTACATTACACTTTCTTTGCCTTTGATATCAGAGGTGTGCTACTTCTAGAAAGGCTCCCTCCACCACGGTTGACAGGAGGCCATTTTATCCCCTATGCCATTTGAACCATGCTTGGGGCTTAGATTGGTGGCACCAGACCGTACTCAACACGCCGGTGGGTCAAGCGTGCCTCAGCTGACAGGACACAACCTCCTTTGAAGGTTTAGGTATATATGCATATATGCATATATACATACATACATACATACATACATACATACATACATACATACATACATACATACATACATACATACATACATACATACAAAAATGAAATTGCAAAGCAGATATTTCATTTTTTTTTTGAAGAAGCAAAGATGACAGCCATCAAAAATATTCCTGACGGAATAAGTTAGCCTTTTTCGCAGTATTTGTTCCGCGGAATGAGGAAATTTGGTGCAAATATTTCCGCCTTTATCATGTATAATGAACGGATTGCCACAGAAGCAAGGTTCTTCTTTCTGGTTATCTTGTTTTAGTTTCCGAGAGCTTTGATATGGAATTCAAGTGAATACATTGGCAGTAAAACAAACGCCGCTCCGTAGCAACATAATCATTTCGGAATTTGATTAACAACGCAAAATGTTCTTGGAATTTTAGATGATGCATTGCCTTTAGCTATGGATCGAGTTCTTAAAAACAAGTTACTGGGGGTTGCTTCAAAGATTTTCTTAATGCGCTCAAGGCAACAATTTGACTTACAAGCAACGATTGCATTTAAAGAAAAATGGAAGACGATGTCCAAGAATTAGATATACGCGAAGAACAAGCGACTCAGTGTACAAGTCCTATCTCTGAATCCTCATTATGTGGCGGAAAAGATAGGGAAGGTGAAGGCACATTTTACTAATGGCCCTGTCTGGCATACCAAAGGTGAGCAATAACAATTTTTATAGCTTATTGTATTGAATATTCATATTTGATAATTGGAATATTTGGTTTATTGACTTATTATTAAATCATGTTAAATCAGCATGGATATCTTTTTCTTAGTGAAAAAGATGCATCAAATAGAGGAAACTTTCATTTATCAATCCTAAAAGTTTGAAAATTGTTTTTCCGATCATTTTGAAAAAGAAAAAGACTAAATACGGCAATTATTGTCGCCAGTGTATGCAAAATAAATTTCGTGTGTCAAGATGATTAGTTTTTAATTACCTTGCCTTTTTTGTTGCAAAGATGTCAGTGAAGACAAGTCCTTCCAAGAAGAGTTTAGAAGGTCTTGGTGAAGGCAGCAAGTTTGAAGTTTAGAGTAGTTTCTTTGAAACTACATTAGAAAAAACTGGCACTCTACCAACACAAATTAAGTAGTTTTAGTTTTTCGCGCCATCACAAGGTTCTGGAATAGCCAGCCAGATGACTTCAAAAAGTTTGAATACTCTTATTGCGTTTGAGAGGTAAATCAAACAAAGTTAATTGCAGTTGTGGGTTGTGTAGGAATCTTGAAGCACAGATAAACTTTTCAACATGAGTGAAAAAAATTACATAATTATAGTAAATATCTTATTTCACCTTTATAACTAGTATTGAAACATGGTAACACACCTTTTCAATTTTTTTCCTTCATATTCTTTATAAAATTGTATTATATTGTAAACAGTAGGCTTTGATTACCTATATTTTTGTATGCACAAGGTTTGGCATTTCCGCATATCGATGCACTTTTCTTGAAGTGATACATCTCACTGCATGCTATAGTCACGAATAGCGTTCATTTGTGGACAGGAAACATGTTACATATATATCACATCATTCACAAAATCATTTTACCTGTTTTCTTTGCAAACGATGAGCGTAGCGAAATTCAAAATCGACTTGACACTTTGAAGTTTAATTTCAAAAATGAAGAACGACACCAGTGATATTATAGATGTCGAAGAATCCGCAATTTCTGTGACTGAATCACGACGGAGAAATCGAAGACCATTTTCAGGGTTTAATGAAAGTAAAGGCGTGCCGGAAGACAATTGAACATTCTACTTTTATAAAGACGACAACACAGAAGTAAACCCGGAAAAAAGCAAAGCATCTTAAATACATTCCAAAGAAACAAAAGATGCTGGCGCTGGGGTTACTGAAACCCTAAGTGCTGATGATGTTGCGAACCAATATTAGCTTGTAATTGAGTAAAACAGCAATATCAATTTTTGACTCGGTGAAATAAGGAACACAAAGGACTTGCTGTCCGTGATTAAAAGACCTCATCTAACGTAAGCCCTTCCCCAATCCGTAACACTATTGGAGTATTTGCACCAACCGTACCAAAGTGCTCACTGTGAAGGTGTTTTCAATCAGATCAAGCTTGTGACGTAAGCCACAAGGGCGCTTTAACCGAGACCGAAAAGTATTTTTGTTTCTTCAGGTTGAGTATCGCTTAGATTGCTTGTAGAAAATATGCACTATATTGGCAACGTTTTCCGCCGTTTTAAATCTACTAATATACTTAATTTTGAAAGACTTTTAAGAAGATAGGCAAACAAAGATATTTGTGGGATTACTTTGTCTTTTTTTTACTGTTTTCTAGGATTTTAATGATGAAATGGGCAACATGTACACAGACTCGTGAAATTGCAGCGATATTTCGCCACTCTGTACATACGGAAGTGATTGTAAGCTGATTAGAAAGAAAGCGGAGATTGTGGAAAGGAGCGTTTCCAATAAAATAAATGTAATCAAAAAAATCTGACCTGGAACCCCTGGTTCTTGCTTTTCTCGCTTTTCTTGGGAAAAATTCATTACCAATTAAGCGGCGATAGGAGCTGCACCTGTATATATGAGTTTCTGGAGTTCAATTTAGTTGTAACCTGATGAGTGTTATGAGAACATGAAACTCAGAGTCCTTACAAAGTTGTAGTTTTTTGTTTGTACAAACAATACAAAATATGAATATACATATATGTTTCTACATATGTATATATATTAAGTTTTTTTAGTAAAATTTACAACCCTATGTCTTCAAATGCATTGGTAAAAATTATCGTATGATGTTTTTTCGCAAAGTTAAATACTCGTTCCAACAACAACTCAATTTCATTTGAACAAACCAAATATGCACAAACAGAAGGGACTGTTTGGCAAATAGACAAAAACTGAACAAGTAACAAGTTTCGAATACCGGCACTGTGATGACAGCCGAGCTCAAAAGACTGCAACCAGAAGTATATGAATAGACACAATTTTCTAGAATAACAACCAGCACGTCTTACAATAGAAACATTCTTTCATTTTCAAAATAGAAGACGGCATTCTTAATCGTCATTGAACCACTCTAAGGGATAACCCTTTTTTAACTTACCGTGCTGGAGGCTCCTTTCCAGTACTCTCCCCGACCTACACCGTGCGAGAAACAGTGCATCAATAAAGTTGCTAAAAGGCAAATCTGCTGTCTTTACGAACATCTGTACTGAAGTCACAGTAAATACTGGGCAAAATAATGAAAAGAAAATAATCTTTACTATTAAGGGTAACTTGAACTGCATCAATCAACAGAACACCAGAATGGCAGATTTTACGGTTTTACATACTCGGATTAAACTGTACATGGGCAATCGCCAGAAATAGATGACTGGGATCATAAAACAATTGAACGCTTCAGGAATCCATCCACAAAAACGATCAAAAGTGCCTGTTTCAGAAAGAAGAAGTCGATTTTTTTACTGTTCATTAAAAGTTCCAATAATTCAAAACTGGGGACTTCGTGTGGCATTTTCTATGATTTCTATTTTTGGTCAAAAAGACTTGGGTTAAGGCTATAAATGTTTAGTGTGTTTGCATCCTGGCAGAGAAGCCATGGCTTAATGGTTTGTGCAGTTGCACCGTAACCTAAAGGTGCCGTGTTCGATTCCCCGAGCGGGCGAAAAGAATTTGGAACTTAACAAAGAGAAGAGGCATGCGTTGGTGTCAGGAAGGGCATCCGGTCAAGAAATTCCTCACTGCCAAAAAAAGGTCCCTCTGACGGGCAAGTTCTAAATCCAGTTAGGGAGGAAAAATGACGTTAATAACAAAAGAAAGAAAAAAGTGTATATATCCTGGCACCTGGATATGAAGACGAGTTTGCAATTTTCCCAGCTACCATTGGTTTTTGTTGCTGTTATCATGTAAATCATATCATATCAACTGCAACATTTTCTGCCTAAAACAATAATGAGGATAACTGCATACCATTTTTTGTATTCCGGACCTAAACTTATATTTAATATCCGTGTTTTTATATCACCAAAATGATAAAGTGTACAGGTATTACGTAACTCGATGAAACTTACCTGTATTTCAGTATAAAATCAGTTAGTGTGCACCGAGGATATTGATATAAGAATAGTTGCACTTTTTAAACACGGGGAATTCACTATCTTCAAGCGACACAGAATGTACATCTTTTTGTCTATACCCTTGCCAAAACCAAAAGAGAACGTACTGGTAGCTCATAGTAAACGCCAGGATAATCAGTGAGTCACAGAAAAACATTGTCAGTAATCAACACACGATTTCGAATAAAATTCTTTGAACCCAAAAAATTCACATGAATTAATTTCGGGCCCAAAAATAAGACCCAAATAGTGAACATAATTTTCATTGAAAGTCTAGAACAATTGGACTGAGTGGTAAGTCATCATCGAAATTTAGAATTTTTTTTGACTAATGACTCCCAATAAGCTTGTTAATTTGAAGCTATCCAAAAAATACGTAGAAAATCAAAATTGTTCAAAATGATATTTTGATGTCAAATGATTTTGATTATATCTTTTTAGTGAAACTTTATACAAAATATTCAGTTATTAATGTATGGCACTATTTTTTAAGCATCTTAATTTTTCTGATAAATTATAACCCTGTTAATCTTGAACTACACAAAATTCAGTAAACATTTTGGAAAAGATCAACTTTTCTAAAACCCTCCAAATGTTCAAACATGCAATCAGGAGCATTTTTTATGCAATTGATTCCTTGTGCTACAAGGAAGCTGTGTAAATAAAGAAGCTCGAAATTATAACATTTAATAGCATTTAAAAACACTTAATAATCCTAAACCGTATTCTTCTGTTTATGGGATTTCGTTGAGACGGAGAAAGAGGACAACACTACATAAGAGTAAGTTAAACACAAAGTCAATTTTTGCAATACGGATAAGCTAGAAAACTAGAAAATTTGTATTATTTACAGCAACTGAGTCGCTGTGAATCTTTTTCCAACAATCTAGGCACACTCTAAAAGAATATGAACTACCACATTTTGGGGCGATGTGTGTTCATGCAAAATGATGGATGAAAAAAGTCATAAACTCGTAAATGCAATATTCAGCAACTTCAGCTATAGCATCAACTTCAAAAAACCCATTATCTTACCGTCATTTTCCCCAATAAACTGAATATCAAGATTAACTTCCGCTTCGGATTCACGACTTCACCTTATTTTTTGCTCAAGTAACCGCACACTCCTGATTTTCACCATTAAAAAAGCCAACCTCTTTCACGCAGTTTGTGTCCAAACCAGTACTTGTTTTGTTAACAATTATTAAATCATCTTAATCTCATTACTTCCGTATTAAAACACCAAGTGTGGTTTATGGTTACATGAAGTACAATGATTTGAGTGAAAAGTGCAAAGGATTTGACACTCAAATTGATCCTGTCCATATTTTGGTTGCAGTGCATTTTACACAAATGTTCATAAAACATACAATGCATAAAGCCTCTACATCATTAAAAGAAAACCACAAAAAAGTGGTAACAAGTCTTTGTCCCTTACAGCAAGAATTTATCAAAATAAGAGTGGTAACAAGCCTGGTTTATTTTTATTTTCTGTGGGCAATACGAAAAAAATTAAAACAACAGCGTCATCTATTGGGATAAAAGTTGATAATGAAAACAATAAACCAAAATTATATTAAAAACAACCATAAAATTTCCAAAACAGAGGAAGAAATATTATTGTTGATCAGTGATACAACATATTTCTCTTCACATTACTTTTGATTACGTAACCAGTCAGCAGTTAAAAGTTTATATGTAGTAGCAAGTTAAAGAAAAATGTCTACCTTTCCGATTTGGAGTGGGCGGAAATAAAAAAGGGAATGTTCTCCAAAGAAAAACTAAATGATAAAAACAAAATACTGACGTCAGCTGAGAGGCTGTTTGCTTCTAGTAAAACTCAAAGGTAATCTGAAGAGCACCAGGTATTTACCAAAAAGTAAGGATTTCAGCAGTTTCTGAAAAGTATAAGCAACCAACCTGTGGGCAAAGTACGTTAAAAATATCAGCAATAAGATCACAGTAATCCAAATCACCTTAAGCAGTTTTAGAGATAAAACCTTCCGCATTGGCTACTAGTTAATAATAGACATCCAGAGCAATTTTGTTACCAGCGTACGAGATCAGGTCATTTTCAAGAGCTTGAGTCCAACGATAGGATTACTGGCAGCTAACAAGAGTTGTTTTCCAAAGGATAACGGAAACGCTCACTCCTCAAATTGAATAGATTGTCATTTGTTGTTGTAAATCATCCTACTCTAACTCCATATGGAACGGTATTTGGAATTAATTCAGTATTTTACGTTGTTGGGATGTGAATAATGCAGTCGGTATGGGCGTGCAAGAATAGATTTTGATATTGATTTGTTTAATCAGAGAAAACCATACTTTTCTTAGCCTTAAATAGAATTAGCTTTACTTCAAGTGCTCTAGGCATGTAGGAAAATAACATGTTTTTATGGTAAAAAATAGTATCATTTCCCCTGTTTATTTATAATTTCACCTCCTTGCTCACACAATATGTGTAGATATCTCACATACAGCTTGGTGGTTATGGGTTGCTTGTGACCCGAACCATCTGTTGACAGAGAGGAAATAGCGCTATTTCTCTTTTGTGTGTTGTTGGTCTGACGTTTAACGAGCTGTTTTATCATTTCTATTGTCATCGACGACTACGTATTCTGTATTCTATTTAAATAGTTTCTTTGAAGAGGAAATATTCATGCATTATCCTGCATAAAAAATAACACGAACAAGCTCGATATGATGATGACAATGACTACCCTGCAAAGGAGCAATGTGCCTCTAACTGGAGAAGACAGTTAAAATTCTGGAAGATAATCATGACCGAAAGGGCTCAAACGTACTTCCTTCATCTAATATTGTAATATAGCAAAAAATAGGCACTTGGCGAATACGATAGTCTAGATAGTTAGTAATAGTTTCTTCATATCTAGTACAAGCTTAGTGAACACGAAATGCGTCATCAATAAGTTCTTCCTCACACTTTCTCACTCTGTTATCATCTCCGTCATCATCATTATCATTTTCGTTTTCCTTAGCACTGGTCATCTCCTCATTTCTGCGAGATATCACTGTTATCATTTTCTTTGTTTTCTTCCTCGACTTCATCAAATGTATTTAATTACTCAAGAAAATCACTGTTTTAGTTCAAGTCGTCTCAAGAAGTCTACAGTTAATACATAAACGTCGTCCGCATATTTGACATTGCCACACTAGCAGAAACCCTAAAGATTAACTTGTCAATGGCAACTTTTCTCTAAAGACCGTTGGGGTCTCAGCAACAACCTCTTAAAGCGCTCGTCTTCAGTTTCCATTTTCTGCATACTCAACACCATCCTCTTTGATCGCCCGTTCCATTTCACTTTATAGGCACCTTCAGTATGGGGTACATTTAGATGCGTTTCCAGAGACCTCAGCAAAGTTGTTATTCCAGCATTGATAAGCATTATACCCATATTGAAACCTTTGGAACTTTAGTTTTTCTAAAACCCAAGGTGGCATTTGACAAAGTCAGCCAGGGCAATCGATTTCCAGAATTGTAGTAATCAACAGATCTTCGTTTTGAAAAATTTTTTTTTAATAACTTACTTTTATCATTAGCAGCTACCTTGTGTCAACTGCAGCAGCTAACATATGCATACTCAAGGTAACCAATGGCGGGGAAAGAAATGGAGAAAAACCACTTTGTGCTCAGTTTACACAAGGAATTAACGCAGCTGTAAAGCTAATTACTTCTACCAAATTCCATCCTTATAAATTAACAACATGTTTCTTCTAATAAAAAAAGCCATTTCTCTCTCTCACATATACTGACGCATTTTATAAACCTACCTTTTCGTTAGGTCAAATATCTTCTGAAAGTCTGAGACAAACTCAGAAACTGCTACAATCTTAACAACACCGGCCTATAAAACGACAATTGTAAATTAAAGGAAAAAATATTCTGTAAAAATTATACATTTCATAATTAAAAATCTCCCTACCTTCGAAGTCTGATTCCTTCGACCTTTATGGTCCAAGGGATCAGACTAAGATGGCAGGATGTGGCTCACCACGTTAATAAAAACAATAACAATATTAAAAATAATAATAATAATAATACTCTATTGTAAAACTCATCTTTTTTTTATTTTTAATCTATTCTAATACAATATTAAACCCCTCAATGAATGGTAGTTTACATTGACTGACCTGATCCCAAAACGAAAATAATCTTAATAACAATATTTATTTCTAATGAATAAAAGGGAAGAATATAGTGTAAGAAAATATCAATTGCTTAGTTAAGGAAGCTGGTATGTCAAAACTAATAATAAGAACAACTAATAATAATAACTAATAATAATAACTACTAATAATAACTAATAATAATAACAACTAATAATAATAACTAATAATAATAACTAATAATAATAACTAATAATAATAACTAATAATAATAACTACTAATAATAACTAATAATAATAACAACTAATAATAATAACTAATAATAACAACTAATAATAATAACTAATAATAATAACAACTAATAATAATAACTAATAATAACAACTAATAATAATAACTAATAATAATAACTAATAATAATAACTAATAATAACTAATAATAATAACTAATAATAATAACTAATGCTACTGATAATAATCTACATTGACAGGGAAAACTAGGTCAGCTTGNTAATAATAACAACTAATAATAATAACTAATAATAATAACTAATAATAATAACTAATAATAATAACTAATAATAATAACTACTAATAATAACTAATAATAATAACAACTAATAATAATAACTAATAATAACAACTAATAATAATAACTAATAATAATAACAACTAATAATAATAACTAATAATAACAACTAATAATAATAACTAATAATAATAACTAATAATAATAACTAATAATAACTAATAATAATAACTAATAATAATAACTAATGCTACTGATAATAATCTACATTGACAGGGAAAACTAGGTCAGCTTGCACAAAAGCTGGTATCACTCAAGTTTCTGTTAATATTAAAAGTCTAAAAGCACTAAAAGATATCAAGTTCAACTTTAATAACCCAGGCTACACAAAAGTAAAAATCAAAGTCAAGTAGTTCGCACTGTCACCTAAAATAAAATTTACTATTGTATTCCTTTCAATGCATAAGGTCTTTTTTGGGGTATTATTGTATCCCTAAAAGAGTAACGATTTACGGCCGGCATCAGTGGAAACTTTTGGAAGCAAAAAAATTGATGCGCTCTCCCAGGTTTTTCTTGCATTGAATTTTCTTGAAATGGTCTTCGGTTCTTTCTTTGGCTAGTCGAATTATGACATTTAAACACCTCAACTAGGCATTTCTCACTTCCTGTGTGTTTCGTAATTGGGAGTGTTACGTTTTGATTCTTTACATGGATGACACCTGAAACTCTTTTCCGGGTTGGAATGAAATGAGAACACTACGGTAAAATTAAGGCTAATATAGAGGAAGAACAAGATTTTGTAAGGTTTCCCTGAGCAATAATGACTGCAGAAGCTGTACCAGTAAGTTGATTTTTTTCAACCATGGTATTTGAAGGCTTCTACTTTTTAAAAGAAAGTTTTTGACCGATCAATCAATCACTTTAGGAATTTCATAAGAACCATGGTCATACGAACACCCACTTCCATACCAGTTTGGTGATTAAATCATTTGGTTGTTGTTGTTTTTCTGCAAGCTTCTAAAGATCTCAGAAGTAGATATCCTATCTGAACCAAGTTTTTACAATATGAAGTTCTAATAGTTTGAATTTTAATGCCTAATAAAAGTTTGTAAGTAAAATTCTGAATAAATTCGAGGTAATATACGAACTCTAAAAGTAAGAGGCAAATGCTTATGGTTCAGTTACAGCATTCAGTGTTTTGAGTTATAACACTTTTTTTGACTAGGTTATCAAAACTATAAGTAAAAAGCAAATCAGAGCATGAAATAAACAATATCATTTGACAGGGCGATTTCTAGATAGGTAAAGAGTCTTTTATTGTCGCAAGGAAGTGATCGGGTGGATAATCTCAATTACACTTTAGCACTTGACACTATACTGATTGCTCACTTTTTTTACTATACCATGATAGGCGTACATCCGTTGCTTCGTGCTCTACATCACCAATAGCATGGATTGAAAGAGGCACACAGAAGTCATTTGTATATGGTCGTAGCTACAGATGATTCATTGTTGGGACTACATTTCCAATTTTCCGCATAAGTCTGTACAATCTGCGTACTAGACAGTGTGTAACAACTTCCCTTACCATCCTCTTATAAATTTAGCAGATAAACTTAACCCAAATATCTGCGTCCATTTCTTTTTTTTATCTCTCCGTGCACCATACCGTAAACATAACAACATAAAGTCAGGTGGTACAGAACGCTGGCAATTATCCGGCCTGATTTTGATATTGTCATAAAATTCAGATACATAAACATTCGCATCAAGGTGAAATCTAAAAATAGCTTGCGTGTAAATGAATGATAAGCAAAACAACAGATTCAGACTTAAAAAGTCTGCCAATATAATTATCAAAATAACTCAGGGTTGATTTATTATTGATGTGTATTGATGCTAATGATAATATCAACAACTGACACTTGACCACTTCTATATCACTTTTCAAAATCACAATAAACTTAAAAATAAATATGTCTAAAAGTCAACTGCGGCATAGCTTGTCTTTGCACATGACTCTGGACACATGACAGTAAAAGCAACGTGGTCAATAAGTACAGAATTTCTAAGAGACGTAAACAATATATCCTATTTTTCACTTCTCTTTAATTCAAAACCCTCCTTGCCAAATAAATTTTACAAAGTATTCCATAACTAAACATATCATTTGGAAAAAGTCAACAATACATTCGCGGTCTCAGCAAGGTACTATCTATTGCAATAACAGGTAGACTAGGAAACACATCTGTGGGCTGGTCAGAGCAACTTTTTTTGTAAATTACGATTGCTGAATGTCCCATGTATTCCCATGCATTCCCATGTATATGTGGCAGGTGTAAGGAACTAGCAAGTGGAATTTGTAACCTGTTTGCTTTTGGGAATTAAATTTGGTTTTGGTGGTTATTTTTAACTGAAATTTACGTGACTTTATGTCCGTTAGAATAGAAACATTGAAAATATAACGGATATCTGTTATTAAAAATAAAAGACACTTGTAAAATCGGGGATGCACTGCATATATGGGTGTTGTTACCCTGCTCCAAAATGTGAGGTCTCATAAAATAAAAACTTAAGAGGCACTTAAGATGGAGGCCATGGAT
Organism: Morbakka virulenta; assembly: GCA_003991215.1. Classification (NCBI taxonomy): domain Eukaryota; kingdom Metazoa; phylum Cnidaria; class Cubozoa; order Carybdeida; family Carukiidae; genus Morbakka; species Morbakka virulenta. The sequence continues at coordinate 2,844,004 of RDPX01000066.1, forward strand.
ATAGGAGCTTTATCATATAGTGAGTCGTAACCTTTTATGCGTTACGTTTCGAGAGATACTTGTTCCGTCCTCAGGCTACTTGCAGTCACTTGGTACACTGTCCTGATGACCATTTCGAAAAAAACCACAAAAATTTGGATCTTTAATAATCTGCTGTGTTTTTTGGCTTGAAATTTTAGTCTATGACACGTTACAGCTGTATTATATTTTCATACTTGGAACACACGTGGTACAGTATACATTATATGTGGAGTATAAGATATACTGTGGATTTGCTTATTGAAGAATAAATTGATTCTTTTATTTTTCTTGTTGTTGTATACCTTTCTAGCTAACACCTCGGGCAGTTACCAGACCTCCCAGTTCCAAGTTGGTTTCGGTCCCAACATTAAAAAAATATGTCTTGGCAGAAAGGTAAATAAATAAATATGCGGTGTCAAAAAAATCTAATAATCTAATAATAAATAAATATATGACAGTATCGTAAAAATCCTACCTGTCGTGCTTCCGCTACGATACTCTCCATATCCTAAAATAAACAATCCGATAAAGGCAATTATATCACAACCGCTTCTGTTTGCTAACTGACATCTCTGTTGTTCATAAATATGGTGTTTTTACTACCTACAACACGGGGGCTTAAAAAAAGTAATGGAGTGAAGTGAATTGAAGGGAAAAAATATTAATGTAACATGTTTTAAATACTTGCAGTGAGAAAATCATACCATCTTTATGCACACATATATTCTATTACCTATCAACGACTAAATTCCAACCTGTTACCAAACTTTTCAGCACCCTCTTGTAAAGCCTTTTTTCTCAGGAAATTGGAGCTTCTGTTCTTACCTAGAGAGACCTAATTTCCTGACGAACACGGCTGGACAAGATGGTGCTCAACCGTTCCGTGACGGGCCGCAATGTCTACACCAACTAAATCAAAAGAAACTTTCAAGCGCGTTTTTCTTAGTTTAACAATTTGATGCGTAATCACGTTTTACATTATATGTATCCCTAACTCTGAGGGACCTTTTTATGAGACTTTAAATATCATCCCGTACCACAATTCTCTATCAGTCACCCTCTTAAGTAGCTCAACTTTTACAAATCAAAAACTTGCAAAAATGTGACAAAATTAAATTAAGATATTAATTCAAATTCCGTGATTCATACCAAAATGTGTTCCCTTAAATTCAAATTAGTTTAGAAATAATTGCCTCAGAATCTGGGTTATCTCTTAAAAATATTTTTATTTTTTCATTTTTGGAGATGAACGTGGGATGTTTTCTTTTTTTATAGGCTAAACTTTAAGTAGAATGGTTCCTTTCCACTTTAACACGTTTCAAAGAACCAAAATTTAGTGCTGCAAAAGCAATAAAATCTCGCAAAATAAAACGTAATCAGACAAATGATTCTGTTACATGAAGAAACCATACGAAATATCATTGTTGATACTCTGCCAGACACATGATAAAGCCAACAATATAAAATGTGTTTTCTGCCCAGGAAGAGAGATTTAATCTAGGGGGCGGCTGAAAAATGTTGGTCAACAATATAAGAAAACCTCAGACAATTTTAAAGCATTAGATAACACGACTGGCAACCTAAAATGGAAACCAAGCCACCTAAAGAGGAGCAGAGGGTTTCAGGTTACCAGATAAAATGTACGACTAAAAATCAGGTAAAATTGATGCTATATTGAAAGTCAAAACATATCAACCAAAGAAGATTACCCATAATTGACAGATAATAAACTAAAATCAAATATACATTTTCAAGTGGAAAGGAAAAAGATAATGCCAAGGTATTAGAAAGATATGAAATAAAACGTAAAAACTCCAGTGTGTATAACGACAGTTTAGCTTCACAACCCTGGGTACATTCAAGCTCTGATGGTCTAACTTACACCTACTGCAATGAAGGCTGGACACTATCTCCAGCCAGTAAATAGGATAAAAACATGCTTGCATTTAGGAGACAAAACCAGGCATGAGACAAACTACGGTATATTTTACTCCCTACACCAGCACATTACTTAAGGACTGGGAATTATCTGTGAAGTGGTTTATGCCTCGAATTCTTATGACCTTAAAATTTTTTCTTTCTTGGCTTCTATATTTAAGTTTTTTGCGTGTCTATTACTTTGGGATTCTTTGCTAATAGTGGTTTTATTATTGTCCAGTTATTATTAGTTATTATTGTCCTGATATTGTCCTCTTGATTATGTTAAAGGTATAGGTCACAATAGGAGGAGCTAATATTCTCTTGGTAAACTTTAGCTTAGCTTTTAATGCATNTATGACATTTTCGAGATATAGCTGAATGCATCAATAACTCATTGAAATATTAGATAAAACAGGAGACAAAACCAGGCATGAGACAAACTACGGTATATTTTACTCCCTACACCAGCACATTACTTAAGGACTGGGAATTATCTGTGAAGTGGTTTATGCCTCGAATTCTTATGACCTTAAAATTTTTTCTTTCTTGGCTTCTATATTTAAGTTTTTTGCGTGTCTATTACTTTGGGATTCTTTGCTAATAGTGGTTTTATTATTGTCCAGTTATTATTAGTTATTATTGTCCTGATATTGTCCTCTTGATTATGTTAAAGGTATAGGTCACAATAGGAGGAGCTAATATTCTCTTGGTAAACTTTAGCTTAGCTTTTAATGCATACCTTAACTTCTATTTATTTTTTCTTCTGTGGTGGTAATAGAAATCCCATCACATTCGTTTGGCCAAGATTCCTTCATTGTCCTCATCACCTCACCACAATTATTATTACATTGACAACCTAACCAATTTTCCTCTCTTAATTGCTGTCTTTACCCACCAGTCAACTTCAAATGATATATCAACATCATCACTAAATTTCTTCACTGCATGCAACAACACTTCCATACCCATCAAATCTTTTTTAAACATCAAAACTAATGTGGTATGGATAAAAATGTGCTTCATAATAACATTTTAACAAATAGAAAACTGACATCAGTGGGTAATAATTCAATAATGTGAACCCTTTCCATATCCACTAAAAAGGTTTCTTTCTATTATCTTACCTTCCAATCAAACATTTCTTTCATGAGGTTTGACCTTCCTAACCTACCTAAATCATAACATCTTCTACAATATAATTCAAATTGTATTATTGCCTTTATGATATTCAAGGAACTTGCCTGTCATCAAACCTGTAATGAACTAAGAACTGGTTTGATTTTGAAATCTGTACTTAAGCTGGTTTGGTTGTCTGTGGAGGCTCAAATTAGCTTACAGGCTATACATGTCAAGCTGCTACTGTGTACAAGTGAATACAGTTGTGTAGTATCCTGTTTGATGGTTTAGTAAAGCCTGGTTTACTGCCTCAATCATTCATTCTTCATCCTCCTGTCTTCAATCACCGCTTCAACTATTGTATTCTTGATGTTTTAAAAGGCTTCTATTGTCTGCTGGCTTAGCGGGAATGATTCACATGAGGTTATTGGTTTGATGTAATCAGGATAGGCAGGGATTCATTGTGAGGGATACGAAAATAGTCCAAAACACCTGTCTAATGACTTTGAATTATGTGGGACAGGGATGCTATACAATGGCCAGAGACATTTTGGATCAATAGACAAATAGAGCAACCACATACACCCTGTCAAATAATCTCTTGTCATCATTGTATGTAATGTACTTTCACTATGCAGCCTTGAGAAACAACCTTAGATTGGTATAATGGTCATCTAAATTGTTAACAGTTCTGGTGATGTGCTTAAGATACAGGAAAACACTTTGAAATTCTCCTCTTGCACAAATTTTACCAATTCACACTGAAAACAAGCAAGTCTGTTTGTGACTCCAAATGGAAGATGGGTAAATTGATTTAAGCAGCAACTAGTCTTAAATGCTGTATATGACTTGGCATCCTCTTTGAGGGAAATTTGATGCTATACACAGGGGAGTTCAATAATGATGTTGACTCTGTACTGAGCAACCTTCTTTAATACATCTGTTATCTATGGTAAAGGGAATGCATCAAGGAAAGTGAAGTTGTTGATGGTTTGTGAATAATCAATAGCCAATTGTTTCTTGTGGTTTTTGATATACATTTTTTAGATTCTTTGTTTCATTTAGGTCAATAAAAGCCTACATTAACAAAGAATTATCTTATCAATTTATCACAGATTTTATCTACCTTGATTCAGGATGGACAAACTGCTACATCCAGAAAGGTTTGAAACTGAAGTGAATACTCCCAATGCTGTAAAGTTGTATAAACATTGAAAATTAATTTTCAATAATCACTTAAAAAGGAATATGCCAGTCATTAGTCACCATTAGTCAATGTTGGAATTAGCCCCAAAGCAACCAACCTCTTATGAATTACCTCCAATAACTGCAGCCATTAGTAACAACCCCCCTCTCCTCCAAAGTTTGTAGCAGAAATTCAAAGGACTGATCCACAAAAGGAAGAAGAGAGGGAATTGTATTACTTCTGTGAAAATCCCAAGACAACAACAATTGAACTGTCCAGCACAAAATAGTACAGAAAATGTACAAAAATGTGGTAGGCGAGGGCACTGGGATAAAGTGTACAGGTACAAACATTCAATAGATGCCATACATTAATCAGGTTCACAATCCGTCGTAATAAATGATATTTACCTCAATGGACATTTTATAAGATGCTGGGTTCTTAGTGGCCTATGAGCCAGTTATTGTTATTATCTGCGGCCATTTGTATTCATAGCCATCATGTTTGTTAACTAGGCAGTTTATTGTTTATTGAAACCTAACTTCAGGGTCGATACGTAGTTAATCTTTCACTACATTTAGCTTTTGAAAATACCTCTGTTCTCACTAAATGGATATTTTACTACAATTTAATCAACAATAATCTCGAGATTAATGGATAAAGTCTTGCATCCAGAGCAACTAGAAATCGATCGAAACAGTGGAACAGCGTCGAAAGAATTGCTTCACTGGAAACATATGTTTGAAAACTTCTTGGCCATGCTACCGAAGGAAGGTTTAAATAAACTAGCAGTTTTGTCCAACTACATCTCACCAAGCATCTTCCAGCATATAGAGTATTGTCAAAACTATGAAGCATCAATTAAAACACCCTAAAATCTCTTCATCAAACCAAAAAACAAAGTTTTTGCTCGCTATCTCTTAGCTACTAGAAAACAAACCCAAATGGAAACGTTAGACAAGTACTTACAAGCCTTAAAAGTACTAAGCAAAGACTGCAACTTAAAAAGTGTGACAGCCATGCAATACTGTGAAGAAAGCATAAGAGATGCCTTTATCACTGGGTTACAGTCAAAACTTATACGCCAAAAACAAAACTCTTGACTTAAAGACTATGCTTGACCAGGCAAGATCTCTCGAGTCGGCCATGAAGAATTCTGAGTCGTATTCAAACCCAAATACACTGGTCAATGCTGCTATTGCTGCTGAGTCTCCAAAATCCCCAGCTGCCCAGGAGAATACTTTGGCCACTGCTGTTGGAACAACTTCTTCCAGCTGCTATTTCTGTGGAAACAGCCAGCACCCAAGATCTAAGTGTCCAACAAAGGAGGCTACATGTGCAAAGTGCCAGAAGAAGGGCCATTATGCCAAAGTCTGTCAAAGTAAAGCTACCCCAAGGGTATCAGCATCTATTCATTCACCTGTTATAGCCACCACCCAATGCAATGAGTCTCTATCAAATTCAAAAACTATGATCAGCCTAGAAAACTTGGAAGTAAAGGCACTGTTTTACAGTGGCAGCACTGAGAGTTTCATACACCCAAATCTAGTTACGAAGGCTGGTCTAACTGTACAACCCGCTAGTGGTGCTTTTTCTATNTAGAGTATTGTCAAAACTATGAAGCATCAATTAAAACACCCTAAAATCTCTTCATCAAACCAAAAAACAAAGTTTTTGCTCGCTATCTCTTAGCTACTAGAAAACAAACCCAAATGGAAACGTTAGACAAGTACTTACAAGCCTTAAAAGTACTAAGCAAAGACTGCAACTTCAAAAGTGTGACAGCCATGCAATACTGTGAAGAAAGCATAAGAGATGCCTTTATCACTGGGTTACAGTCAAAACTTATACGCCAAAAACAAAACTCTTGACTTAAAGACTATGCTTGACCAGGCAAGATCTCTCGAGTCGGCCATGAAGAATTCTGAGTCGTATTCAAACCCAAATACACTGGTCAATGCTGCTATTGCTGCTGAGTCTCCAAAATCCCCAGCTGCCCAGGAGAATACTTTGGCCACTGCTGTTGGAACAACTTCTTCCAGCTGCTATTTCTGTGGAAACAGCCAGCACCCAAGATCTAAGTGTCCAACAAAGGAGGCTACATGTGCAAAGTGCCAGAAGAAGGGCCATTATGCCAAAGTCTGTCAAAGTAAAGCTACCCCAAGGGTATCAGCATCTATTCATTCACCTGTTATAGCCACCACCCAATGCAATGAGTCTCTATCAAATTCAAAAACTATGATCAGCCTAGAAAACTTGGAAGTAAAGGCACTGTTTTACAGTGGCAGCACTGAGAGTTTCATACACCCAAATCTAGTTACGAAGGCTGGTCTAACTGTACAACCCGCTAGTGGTGCTTTTTCTATGGCCTCTGCTACCTTATAAGCCAATGTTACAGGAACTTCTACAGCTAATTTGGAGTACCAGAAGCAGAAATACACCAACCTCTGCCTTTCAGTCCTTTCTGGACTCTGGGCTGATCTCATACTTGGCCTTGACTTCCAGTTGCAACACAAGAGCATTACATTTCAATATGGGGGCAGCCGACCCCCATTGTCTGTTTGTGGCTTCAGTACCCTAAACATGGATTCAGCTGGTATCAAAATAAATGAACACTTGCATACTGGAGTAGTCACCAAAGTTATGGATAAGAATTTGCTCATTTAATTGTTGGAAAAGACCTTTTGAAAAAAACATAAGGAAGTTGTCTTTGGAGGAAGAGATAGTGATTTAATACTTGGTGCAATCACAACAGAAGAGGGATTACCCATAATGAAGGTACTTCCACCACCTTGCTTCTCAAATTTGACTGATTATGTTAAATTTAGAGAAACAAAACCATATCATTTCACTAAACCTGACCAAGGGTTCAAGAGTTCATAAACAGGAAATTGCTAAACTGTTGAATAATGGCATCATCGAACCATCCACTTCTCCAAAACATGCACAAGTCTTAGTAGCCAAAAATGAGAACCTTAAGAAATGAATGGTAAGAGAATACAGTTACAATATAAACTTGTTTACCAAACTTTATGCTTATCCCATGCAAAAAATTTCTAACATGAAAAATGATATTTTACAGTACAGTATAAATACTTTTCTATCCCAAACTCAAAATCTGCTTACTACCAGATTCCTATCAAGAAAGGAGACCACATTTATACAGAGTTTGAGGCTGTTGAGAAACAATAAGTGCACAGTAGGACCTGCTGGTGTTTGTAATGGTGTCACTGCTTTCCACAAAACTATTGCTAGCATTTTTGTTGATGAGAAGTTAGCTGATACATTAGCCTTTGTTGACAATGTTACAATTTGCAACAGAACACAAGATGAACATCATAGAAATCAAAAACACAGTTCATGGCCAGTCAGATAGGTAAATCATTATGTTAAATGAGAAATATTACCCTTCTTGGTTACACTAGTAGTCATAAAAATATTCAACCAGATTATAACAGGATGAAACTGCTATTAGAAATGCTGCCATCTTCTAATTTGAAGTCCAAAAAGTGTATAGTTGGAATGTTTTTGTATTATTGCAAGCTCATACCTAATTTTTCTGATAAAATTAAAGAACTGAGCAAGAACACTGAGTTTGCACTACCTCCTGCAGCTTTGAATCCTTTTCAAACACTAAAGAACGATCTGAAAGATGCAGCATTCATCATCACTCACCCAAATGACAAATATCTAGTATATATATATATATATATATATATATATATATATATATATAGTGAACAACAAAAAAATCAACTAAGCTTGTTTAGCTGACAATTATCAAGACATGAAACTGACAGTTCTAAACTAACTTCTGTGATATTTTTGTCATTCACCATATGATAGCTCTAATATTCTTATATAATTAAGCAATGTCAATAGGTAATAATTACTTTGATTCTGATATTGATATATATATATATATATATATATATATATAAAATAGAGTAAATTTACAGTCAAGTTATGTTTCAGTAATTGTAAGTGATTCATAGCATGCATATAGGATATTTTGAGAATACATTTTTGCAAAGCAGTTCATATTGACTATTGGGCTGCAATACTGGAGTTTCATGGATACAATTAATGGCAAATTCTAGATTGTAGTAACAACAAATCAGTACAGTTTTAATTAGGCAACTTCATGTATAACTGTATGCATATACGTACATTGTAATTGCTGCAATTTACATGGCATGTTGCAAATAATTGCCAATAACAATGCCTTACACAATAGCCTCTGATGTAAATGTAAACTTCAGCTTCTATTCTGTGGCAAAAATGATTACAACAACACATTCTAGTCTAGGGATTTACTCTAAATTTAGGATACAACAGGCTAAACTTGTTAAGCAACTATACATTCCACGTTGTTAGAAATATACAGCCAGATTTTTAGGTCAAAAGTAGTTATGTTGTTCTCAAATGACATAACACTGAAAAGTTGAAGATAACTTTAACGATCATTGTTGGAAGTTGCCACTGAACTTATCTTGTTACAATTGTTGATATATCACCTATATTCATCACCATTGGAGAACTGTGATCATTTTTCCATGTAACAAATTTAATAGATTAGACACAGACAGCTAACCATAACTTGTGCCTATGCCACTGCCCTCACAGAAACAGATCCAAGAGAGTTTTGTAAAGCTATCTCACTTAATCAAAAATGAAGGCAAGCTACTTTCTTTTCTGGAACTTTAAAAGTGAACAAAATCTATCACTGAACAGAAAAGAAACCAGCAACAGTTGTGGAAGAACTCGGAGAAACAGAACAATTGGGCATCTCAGTGGAAGCGGCAGTCATAACAACCACACTTCTCCTTTGAGGATGCTAGCTCCAAATTACCACAGATCAGAAGAGTGTTAGCTCTATTTACAATAAAAGGCACAAATAAAAAATAAACAATGATAAGATTATGAGATACAAGTAAAACAATTTCAGTATCAGTCTGGTCAGGAAAATCATGTACCTCATTGTAACTCATTATGTGTGTGTATATATATATATATAAACTTAATCTGCACAGTACCGTTTCGCCCTTTGTGGGCTCATCAGTGCAGCACAGAGCTTCTGAGACATAACTCTCTGGTCATATATATTTTTTTTCCCACATCAAAGCCCAATCGTTCTTTTTCATCATGGATAAGAAGGTCAATAAAGTTGGCATGTCTGCTGTCATAGTTACATGGCAGTTTGTTGTCTTTAAGGCTTTTCACAAAATATTTTAATGGAACTATCCCATCATTATCACCAACATTACCCCAAGCCTCATCAAGAAATGACAGTTTACTAAATTCTTAAAAATTTCGTGAAATGTTAGACTTATTTACTTCACAAAATTAAAGTGTCCCATCTTGCTGTATTGTTTTCGGGGTCGAACTACGAATGTCTGTGCTTGGTGTCTATAGTAGCTCTAACAACTCAACACGACACGAATGGAATAGAAAAACAAGTATAAACTCGGTAAACTGTTTAAAACAATTCTCCGTCTCGATTCTATACTACAATCTTACTATACTAGAATCTAGTACCAGTTGTAAGTTAAGATTTCCATCCATGTCAAGGATCACGAAACAGTCCTAGGGGTCCAGACAGACAATTAAAAATTATTGGATTTCAAATTAATACCTTCGAAAAAGGCATTCTAAAAAATTACCATAACAAATTTGTGACGAACCGATTACCTCATCAAATTCTGAAGCTGCCAAGTGACAGTGGCAATCTATAATGCTTGTTTCGGATGCCATTTTCTCTGTTTTGACTCTGACATCACAGAGAGGCCAACTTCGCTCTTGATCTCAAAGTCAAGACAAGATCGACCATCCATTTGTTTTCCATTTGCAAACAAAAAGGGAAACAGCGTGACCAAAATTGCGCGGGAAAGTGTGACGAACTAAGTGCTGTGCTTTTGGCAACAGCAAACGAAGGAAATCAAAAGCTGGCGAAACGAAGCTCACGGAGCAGCTACTAGTCACTGCACTTTATGTGTGGGAAGAGGGTACGTTTGGCTTGGGCCTGCGAGTGAGCCAGCAGGACTCTACCCTTCGGCTAATATCAGAGGAAGTAAAAGATAAAATGTTAGGAGAGTGGTCTACTTCTAATATTATTTTTTTAAAAGGCTTTTTATGAGCCTGTCCTCCCAACAGAAATACGTGAAATACTTACAGTTAATTTCAAAATAGTTAATGTAAGTGAGGAGTGGATAGCTTGTGACAGGGGCATAAAACATATTAAAATAGGCAGGAAACAATCTCACAGGACAATATATCACCATCAATATTTACATTTTAGACAGTTGGTTTTGTAAACTGTAATGACCAGGTATTGCATTGTTTTGCATCACAAAAGAATCTAATCTTTCTGTCAAAGGTTTGAACATTGAAGCCGAATCCTAAGATGCAGCAGTTACTAGGAACCTGCTTGTTGTTTCGTTTTCGTCGATAACTAAAATCTGGAAGCTCTAAGACAAGCCCTTGACCATATGGATCAGCTTTTAATGGATTCAATATCAACGAGTAATGGTCCAAAGCCTCTATGTACAAATGGAATAAACTCCCTTCTCAAAGTTGTCAAAGTGAATGGACAAAGTGGCATTCTATTCGTCGACTTGCTCCAGAATATTCCCGACGATGAATATCTGTTCGATGGTTCTGCCAATCCTTCAGCCAGCTTTTTCTTTCATTCACATTTGCTTGTATCCCATTAATAATGTACCTGCTGAGCGTTTTGCTAGTTAGAGCCGGCAAGATAACCTACGTCAGTGGAAACTGACCTAGGGTTACCACAAAATGGAGTCGAAAACCCAATTTAGATCCAGGCTTGTATTTTCTACTTTGAGCATTTCTGCATAAATTTGGTCTGCTCAGGGAGTTTCAGCTATTGAGGACCTTTCATGTAGTATTTTTCTCTGGTGTGGTTGTTATGATTGCCGCTTCCACTGAGATGCCCAATTGTTCTGCTTCTCTCTTGTCTGCTTGTGGTTGTTTCTATGGTTTTACTTTGTTGAGTACTACTTGGAAATGTTTCTTATCCACGCTAGCTAGCCAGGCCACTACATTTTTAAGCAGCTCTCCGTTGTCGCTCTTTACTGTTCCTACTTGTTTGGTGCTCCATCTTGTCAGCTGCATTATTATGCTGTACAATTATTTCTGCTTTCCATTCTCCTCTATGTTTTGACTCCTTTATTTATTTTCCAACATTCACCTCCTCTTGTTCTCTCTTGCACTTCCCACAGTCTTTCTTCCTACACTCTTCTTTTTTTCTCTTTTTAATAATCTTTGAACTGGTACTCTCAATTTTTCTTTGAATGAGTTTTCTCACAACTCTCAATATCCAGTTGTTACTTAGCCATGGATTGTTGTCCTTTTCTTAAAGCAGAAGACTTTTCCGCTGATTCGCCGTACACATTCTTCTGCTGCTCCCACCTTTTTTCTAGGTCTTTGCTCTTTTTCCTGGTCATTTCCAGCTTGTTCTTTACTGTCTTTTTCAGCCTGTTCTTTATTGCCTTGTGGAGGACTTTGTGAGGAAATAATTCTCTGATAGCTCTAATATTCTTATATAATTAAGCAATGTCAATAGGTAATAAGTACTTTGATTCTGGTATATATATATATATATATATATATATATATACAAAATAGAGTAAATTTACAGTCAAGTTACATTTCAGTCATTGTAAGTGATTCATAGCATTCATAGTTTTGTGAGGAAATAATGCTCCTGTTATTACAAGTTCATTCAGCTGACTAAAGACACCATCTCTCCACATCGTCGTTCTGTGTTTTACGTCTATGTACACTCATTGTTTCATCATACTTGTTGTTGTCACTTCCAGCCGAGTAGTGGGTCAAGGGAGTTTTGGGAGACAAAAATAGAAATGAAGAGATCAAAAGAGCTAGGGCAACAGATTTAGCAAGAAAAAAACAGACTCGAATGAGGTTTGGCCATGTGATGCTGAAGGATAAAGAGGATACTATAAAAAGACGCGATAGAGGTGTCAGGACGTAGATCAAGAGAAAGACTAAAACGTAGACCACGGCTCAGATCAAAGGACAACTTTAAGGAAAGTATAAAGGAGCAATAGACTAGAAGAGAAGAATACACTTAACAGAGGCAGGTGGAAGAGGATGACTCGAGCACCTAACCTCGACCAAATTAAGGTTAAAAGAAGAACAAGAGCAAGAACCAACAAGCAAGGTGTACCACAAGAAAACAGCTAGTATCATCATAACAAAATTACTGAGGTCAAGAATTTTCCTTAGTTCATTTCCACTGCTCTCTACCTTACATTCAGTGCAATATTGATTGTTTGATCTTTTAGAATCAAAATACCCTCTTTAACACAAAGAGAGACTTTTTCTAGCCTCTTTGGGAATCAAACAAACTGTTGTGTTGAGCTTGAAGTAAAAATAAGGTTTATTATTTCCTGATTTTTACTAAACAAAAGATGCAGGAAATAAAGTAACTGCACTGCTCTGTTTGTAGAAGTGATACAACTTTCGACAGAAAACCGTCTCGTTGACAGAGTTGCAATGAATGAAAAATCTAATTAAGACGTTTGATGAAAATTTTTGTAAAAATGTAACTTCAAAACCGTTATAAATCTTCTGTTACAAAATGGTAGCAAATATTCATAGACACAATGTATCAAAATTACTTAAGAAAAAAAATTGATTGTCACATCATTCATGTATATCGAATTTCGAATTGGTGTCTTCCTGAAACAGGCTCTGAAAGTAAAATATTCTTTCGTCTTCCATAATGTACATACTGTACTATTGAATTTGTTCTTACCTTAAGTACGAAGGCAGTTTCAAACAAAATATGGAAAAGGGCGTACAGGACTTTAGTAACTCCGGCAGAGTTGATCACTTCCCTAAAAAGACATTAAGCACCACTAAAATTATATTGATAGAGTAAAAGATCTTTACGCTGACCTGTTGTTCAAATTTCGGTCAAGAAAAAAAAGGGGGATCATCACAAGCAAGGCCAAAGCAACAAGATATTGAGAAGCTTTTTGTAAGAAAAGCTGCAAAAAGGACAGTGACGAATTATAACGTAATTTAAGTTATGTAGCTTGTTTAGATTTACGTTAGACGTGAAGAAAAACAAAATTAAAAAATCTGAAAGGCCTATCAAACATAAAATTTTACAAATGACACAAAGAAAAATTTTTCAGATTATGAACTTTTGTGAAAATGGGCAAAGCTCGTAAAGACATTTCCATTTATATTGAAATCAAATCCTCTCTTAATTTTTATAATTATATGTAGTGTTTATTATGTATTTGCTATTAATTATTTATTACAGAATTTCTGCTGGTTTTGGGGGGCTTTTTTGAAGTGTCAACAGCACCATATGAAGTACTCCATCAATCTTTAAAAATAATAAAATTTTAACCCAAGGTCTTTTATCTTAATCTTAACATAATTTTTTCATGTTAAGCCATTCTGATGAAGTCATGTGAAGTATTAAGCAACTGAACCTACATAATAATTATTAACAGCTTACATCTGGGTTAGAAATTGGTCCTTTAATACAATTATTGACCAATTAAAGACCCTCAATATCTTTGAAACGATCTCTAAGCATGCGACATTGGTAAAGTTCCCAAACCCATAGCTATTAAAACACGACATGGCTTTGAAAAGGGCTATTGTACGCTTTTATTGCACATTTTGTAAACGAAAAGGTTTTTCTCTTGTTATGTAAAATAAAGTTTCATAGGATTTCCGAAGAATATTTGTTTAAAAATATTGAATATTTTATCTTACTGTACTAAACGTTGATAATTAGTTGTCCTCAAGATTTTTTTAGTGTTCATTAATTTGTAAATGAAATCTACATTTTTCATGTGGATCAACTTTTGTTTGTCCCACCATAAAATGATAACACCAAACACCACTCTCCACAAAAATATTAACTCGCATTCAAAAACGTTAATGTTTGAATGCGAGTTTTTTGATTTTATTATTTCTCCTCAAATCCTCTTTAATGATCTTCATTTCAGTTTACTTGCCAGTTTAGAATAACCCTTGTTTTAACAAATGCCCAACGAAGATATTAAAATAAGTCAGACAGGTAGATCAATGTTCTCAAAAAAATGGGAAGAGTCTTGGGAGATAAAGAAATCAACCATATCCAAGTGGTGTTGATTCGTAAGTTATCGCTTATGTTCCATTCATAGCATATTTGGAACCTCTGAGTACAGAAAATAAATAACATGCTAAAGTTACAGCTTTTTTAATGGTTGAAAGTCCTACAAGGTGTAATGCTACTAAGTATATGGACCTATGAAATAATGAGAGAACGAAAAGAAATAAAAGAAACTTAACAAAAACCACAAAGACTAACCCAAGAGATAAGAGGTAACCTTAGAAATATAAACATTCACGTCCTATAATGTAGGAAAGCACTCAGAGCCCCCAAAATTACACAGTCTTGCAGAAAAACAGAATCTTGCAGGAAAGCACTCAGAACCCGTAGAAATCCACAATTTTTCAGGAACACACAATCTTGCAGGAAAGCACAATCTTGTAGGGAAGGAAAACATTGCAGGAAAGTACAATCTTGTAGAAAAGCATAATCTTGTAGGGAAGCACAACATTGCAGATAAGCACAATCTTGTAGAAAAGCATAATCTTGTAGGGAAGCACAACATTGCAGGAAAGTACAATCTTGTAGAAAAGCATAAACTTGTAGGGAAGCACAACATTGCAGATAAGCACAATCTTGTAGAAAAGCATAATCTTGTAGGGAAGCACAACATTGCAGGAAAGTACAATCTTGTAGAAAA
>RDPX01000066.1:2871138-2895516 GCA_003991215.1 Morbakka virulenta
GGAAACCGTTTTGATTGGGACGAAGATGTTTGTCGATTTTTGGTTGTATTCTGTTTAAAATCATCTTATTGACAAGTTTAGCGACAAGTGAGGAGAGGCTGATACCTCTATAGTTGGGTGTTATACTCAGATCTCCGGATTTGGGTAGAGGAAGCATGTCGATTTCTGACCACTGTTCTGGCTTAACGTTATTATTAAATAGTTTATTGGCAAAATCGAGGAGTATTTCGTCTAGGTCGCATCGTTTTAGAACTTCTGGGGGAATGTTATCGGGTCCAGATGCTTTACCTTCACGTAAGGTGCATTTGGCTTGTCTCAATTCGTCGAGTGTGAATTCGTTGTCGTTTATATGGCAATCATTTAGAACTTTTGTTAGGTCTCCTTCAGGCGGAAGTTCTAGTAGGACTGGTTCGTTGCCAAGGAGGTTGCTGAAGTGTTCGAACCATTTATTTATGCGGTCTTCTTTTGAGTTGCCTTTTATTATTCCTTGCTTGGCTGAGTTTCGCCCGGTTATGGTGTTGATTAGTTGCCAACTCTCTCTGTGATTTCTTTGGTTGTCGGCACTCTCTACCTGGTTAATCATTTCATTGAGTTCTTGTTCTTGGATATTGTCGTACATTTGTTTTAATTTAGATTTTTCTATTTGAAGTTGCTGCTGTAGTTGTGTAGTGGGGTTGTTGGTAAAGGCTGTGAATGCGTTTTGCACCGCTTCTCGTGTTTCGTTTATCCTTGGATCATTGGCAATATTCTTACGTTTCTTTTTTACTTTCAGTGGTATGAGCTTTTCAGTGGCTTCAGCGTTGGCTTGAATGAAATGACCGTACTGTTCTGTGATGGTATTGTCTTCCGTACAGAGTTCAGAGTAACGATTTCGTACGGTAATTGTGTAGATTTCTTGTAGATTGCTGTCGTGAAGAGATGTCCAGTCATATAGTTTCTTTTTTGGGGGTGATTTTGTCATGCGTAGGCTGAGTTTGATTTTTGCTGTTAGGAGACGATGATCGCTTCCAAGACTGCTAAAGGAGTTGTATGCTTCACAATTATGTAACGAATTTTTCCATTTTTTATTTATCAGGATATAGTCGATCTGTGTTTTACAATTATTCAAATCTGATATGTAGGTCCAAAGTTTGCCCCTTCGCTTCTTAAAAGTAGTGTTTGTGATCAGTAGGTTACATTCTGTTGCATGGTCGAGTAATAATTTGCCGTTGCTGTTAGTTGTTTCGTGGTATGTATATTGAACCGATTCCTTGCCTAGATGTGCGTTGTAGTCACCACACTCAATTATTATGTGATGTTTGGGTACACTGTTCACAGTGTTAGAAAGAGTCACATAATGTTCTTCTGCATTTTCGCTGCCTTCTGTTGGGGCGTAGTGCATGACGAGTGTTGCTTTTGGGTTGCCGTTGAAGATGGCGGTGATAATTCTGTTATTGACTTGTCGTACATCGGAAAGTGATTGTTCGACTTTCTTGGTGATTAGCAGTCCAACACCTCCGCTGGCTGCTCCGTTTGAATTTCTCCATGCGCTTGATGTTATCAGTGTGCAGTTGTGTAGTGTTTCCGTAGGTCCAATATAACTCTAAACATTAAAAACGGATTTAGATAACACTTTCAGGAAATATTGATGATGTAAACATGATGATGTAAGCATTATGATTATTGCACAAAGCATCTGATCTTTTATATGAAAATTGATGGAGGACTAAAACATTTGGTAAAAATCTCAAAATTGGAGGAAATAAGCTGTCTGTAGGAGTACTTTCCTGGTTTCAGAATTAAGTCCCACAGCTTGGGTTTACTGTTTATATGTCTTCCTAACCAAATAATGTTATGACCAAGGTTAAGTTTTATTTATATTTCTCTGTACCTCTGATTTTATTTACGCCCTGTGTAGCTGTGTAATACTTTTAAATCTCACTACCTGTACAAGTTTGACTGCCTTCTACTTGGTACAAATGGTATAACAACCCACTCGTAGTCTTTGTTTTTTATCTTTTGAAATATTCCAAACGGATTTCAGCACCTTCCTAATTTGATTGCCTTTGGTCATCATTCCTTAAGTTCGTTTTTAGTCTATTTAAAGGAATTTTTCTAACTTTTCCAAACCCTGCCCCATCCTCTTTCTGTCAGTGTGGTTGGTTTTACCTCCTGTTTAGTTATTTTAACAAAGTTAGTGTTCATAAGCTTAAATTATTGTCAAGGTACCTAATCTTCTTCCTCTGAGTTTGGTATTGACAAGTTGTCTCTGGACTGCAATTTTTCTTAATTTTTAGAAATAGTCTATTAAACAAAAGGAAAAGAACGAAAAAATCCCAATGATAAGCCATCAAAAAAAGCATTGTTATACAAGTCTTTAAGAGTAAAGAACCAAAGATAAACAAAATATTAAATGAAATATAATCTGATGTCTTTGCCAATATATATTGGCGTGACCGTAGTATTTACAAACAAATACAAAGATTATTAATAAGGAATAAGCTTTATTGGTTTCAAAAACAATGAATAAAGGGAGTCTAGCAAAAGCTGATAATATTTACAAATTAGAAGAATATGTTAAAACTAAAAGTTCCATTCTATTACTAAGTGTTTTTCATCTTTTCCTTGCTTCAGTAATAACAGATAGCTAAGATCCTTAAAAGTGAAATAGAAGACGGAAGGCAGGCGAACCAATATTTTTGCTTTCTACAAGACAATAGCAGAACGTCAGATGTAACAAAAAGACTATATAGTAGTGCATCAAAAGACGTAAGTATGGTGATCAGTGAGAATAAATGTCAATCCATTAAATGAATCAGAAGACATACGGAATGATTCTTATGAATCCCCGATAATTTGGACGAACTCATTTACATATGATATCATTCATAATCACCAAGCAGTATAAGTCAAAATGCAAGAATTGAAAAATCTCTACAAATTGGAAGTCAGGAAGGTCAAGAATTTTTTCATATCTTGACAGAATCAGCAGTGTTTATGTGAGAATTGTGTAGTAAGAGGGGAAAAGCAATACTCAATTTGTTGAATGGATGAATTAGACAATTTCTTATAGCTATGTTTGAAAAATTGCGTCGGTGACGTAATCAGTGCAGGCTGGAGGAATTCGGAATGAATCCGGTTATTTTAAATGATAAAACAGAAGATTCATTAGTTAAAACATCAAAACGCTTGGTCGAAAAGTTCGATAATGGCTCACTTCGTAATTTGCAAAACATATTCAGTTACAAATTTAGCTGGAACAATGCTGAAGACTATTTTGGTTTAAACTTCGAATATTCAACCTGTCCAGGCTTAAAAACTAAGACTATTTCAGTCTTGTCAGGTTTTTACAATAAATGGTGTAATGGGTTGCTCTGGAGACAAACTTTACCTATTTTACATTACATATTAACTGATATGACGCTTGTTGATAACAGTTTAGTGAACAGAGGACAGAAAGGAGGGAGAAAAGTTCCGAGAGGTACGGAGGAAGGCATTGGAGCAAAGAGGAATTAGAGTAACTTGGGGTCATCGTCGTCATGTGCCGTGTCTTGAGGAGACGTCGGTGGTGATGATCTGGCCCAGTTTTCAGTCCTTTGCACAGCGGAGAATTTCTACAGCATTCTTGTCGCTTCACTTGCTCATGCTACTCAGGAACGTTGTCCGTTGTCGACCTCGACCTTTCTCCCCAATGATATTTCCTTTCAGCGCGAGGTTCTCCATGCCTACTTTTCTTACAACATGCCAAGAAACTTCATTTGTATTTCTTATAATACTGATTAAATTACCCTTTGTGTTTGTTTTTTCAAGTACGTCTTAGTTGCCGACGTGTTCAGCATGTGATATTTTCAGCATTGGTCTATGGAGCCACATTTCTTATGCTTCGAGTCGCGATTGCATTGCCTTTGAGATGGTCCAGGCATCACTTCCGTATATAAGGATGGGCGTAATGTACGATTGTAGCATTCTTTGTTTTATTTTTTTGTGTAACTTTGGGTTGAGCAGTATCCTTCTTGCTAAATGTCATGCATTCTGTCTTATTAACGTTTAGGCTCAGGCGCATCGTTTCACTTGTATCCAACATCGTATCCAGTAGATGTTGTAGTCCCTGTTCGGGTGTGGGTATCAGAACCGTGTTATCAGCATAGGCGATGTTATTTACGATGACGCCTCCGTTCAGAATTATTTCACTGTATAGATTGAACAAATCGGGGGGGGGGGGGGGGACNGGGGGGACACAGTCATGACGCACTCCTCTTTTTATTGGCTTGTAATCAGATACCACATATTCGATTCTGAGACAAGTTGTCTGGTTCCAGTAGTAATGTCTGAGGATTTTACTATCTTTTCTATCTGAACTGAGGTGTTGTAGGATGGTCATAAGGTCTCCGTGCTCAAGCCTGTCAAAGGCTTTATTATAACCTATAAAGGTCTACCTGCTTTTCGATATACCGACATTCGACTCTCCCGAATCCTTTGTAAAGCCGAACTCCCTGGTGATATCTCGGGTAGCCATGTATTCCTTGCTCTATCCATCAGTATACGCATGAATACTTTAGTGATGTGGCTCATAAGGCTTACAGTGCGATGGGGTTTGCACGTTGTAGCTCTTTGTTTCTTTGGAAAACAAGTAAACACTAACTTATTCATGTCTTCGGGTATTTCTCCAGTGTCGCATATCTGATTGAGAACGTCTGTGAGCTTTCCAAGTACCAGATCCTCCAAAGCAGACACCATTTCTATCGCTATTAGTCGTAGCCCGAGGATTTGTTCCTCCTCATCTTCTTGATAGCTACGGTAACTTCAGACTGAAGTTTCTGTGGTCCTTTGGGTTTCTTATTACTGGTGCCCTGTCATCAGAGAATAATTCTTCAATAAACTCTTCTCACCTTTGGAGAATTTTTTCTCGTACCAAAATTATTGTTTCATCTTTTGCTTTGATTCAACCTGGAGAAAAACAGTTCTTTTTGTCTGTTAGTTTTCTGATCTTTTGATTCATTGACATGATCTCCAGATTTTATCTTTTCCATGGCTTCACCTTTTTCGTTGAGCCATTTTTCTTTGACTTCCCTGAATTCCCCCTTGGTTGCTCTGTTTAATCGTTGCTATGCTGCGTCATGTCTTCCAACCTTGCCTTTCCGTTGGTCATTCATCAGATTCAGGATTTCCTTGGAGATCCATGGTTTCCTTCTTGTTCTCTCTTTGGGCTCAATGACTTGGCTGGGCTCAGTAACAGGATTGCTGTAGAAAAGAGATTTGTGCTGAAAATCTTTTTTGTACAGCAATCCTGTTACTCATTTTATCTCTTCCTCCTTCAAATGATCCAAGTTGAGTTTGGCGGATGTTTTGGTCTTTCTTAGCTTCTTTAATTTTACTTTGAACTTGCAGTGGACTGCATTATGATCACTATCACGGTCAGCTCCAAGATATGCTTTGCAGTCCTGGACGGGGTTCCTAAATCGTTTCGTTATTGTGATGTAATCGATCTGGTTTTTGGATTGGCAATCTGGACTTTTCTATGCCCAGAGTCTCCTTTTATGATTTAGAAATTACGTGTTTGGGTGATTTACCTGGTCATTGGCTACGCAACACTTCACCAGTTTCTCCACGTTCGTTGTAATTACTGATCCCATGGACTCCAACGATTTCCTCTCTTGCATTTCTCCCTTGCCAAGTCTTCCATGACGATCTTTATTTCTTGTGATCTGCAATGCTGTGACAAGGTCAACAAACTCATAGAATTTCTCTAACTCTTCCTCAGAGCAATTATCAGTTGGGGCATACACTTGTATGAGCGAGATATCAATTAGTTTTCCCTTGAGTTTGACCAAGACTCCCATGTCTGATATGAGCCAGTATCCTAACAGGCTTACTTGTGTTTTGGTTAAGTTTCATTGCTACTCCTCTCTCATGAATTTCACCGCCAGAATATATTACTGCATGGCCTTTATGTATGAATGTCCCCGAGGTGTTCTATTAAGTCTGACGTGTTCAAGATGTCATTGGGCATGGTCTGTTGGACATCTTAAGCCCCCACCTGCTCAGTCTTCCGAGAAGGCGTTGGGTAAGGCTTGCTGTTCGATGCTAATCTTTGCGGATTAGGACTTAAGCTCTCAGACCTTCTTTTTATCGGTAAGCAGACTAGGAAAGCGACCATCTGTCACCCGATACGGCAGCATATCTGGATCCAGATAGCCAATAAAGCACTTGGCACCCGCAAACACCACGAATACTTAGCACAAAATGAAAAAGATTAGGAAAACATTCAACTGCAGTGAAATGCACTGCAGACTGTCCCCTATTTCCAAGTATCTCGGGTGAACAAAACAGAGGAACGGAGATTTTTAGACAGGCGAGAAAGAGGGTGCAAAGAGACGTGAGAAAGAGGGTGTAGGGAGCCTGGAGTAATTGAATAAAGAAAGTGACTGCGCTGTGCGACAACAGAAGTAGCAAAAATGTAAGGAAAAATATACAAGAAGACAGTACAGCCAGCAATGCTTTATGGACTAGAAATTATGTCGATCTCAAGAAGAGAGGGTTGAACTATAAGTACCAGAGCTGAAAATATTCCGATTGTTTCTTTGGAGTCAGACGACTAGATCAAATTTCCAAAGATGACATACGTCATATTACGTATGTCAAAAGGCTTACTGGCAAGCTACGGGAGGTGAGGCACCGATGGTACGGGTACCCAAACAAGAGAGATGCATATTACAATGCAAAAAGGAAACCAGAGATGTAAATACAAGGGAGGTAAAAAGGAAGACCTACGAGAAGATTCCAAGGCAGTACATGGGTATACAGAAGTTAAGAGCGCCAGAGGAAAATTGTATAAATCAATCTGTCCACTTTAACGAGCAGCCAAAAGGCAAGGTCAAAGAAAAAATATGTATAAAAATAAATAACAGCATGCAACCTCCATTATTTAATCTTCTGACGTCGAAATGCTTGCTTTGGACAAATCTCATCGTTCTTTTTTTAACTTTACGGTCTCTGTTGTCAGCTTCAGACGCCTCCTTTCCATGGAAATATTTGAAATAGTGTGGATTTCTTTGTCAAGTCCCATTTCTGACGTCTACGAATAGGTATTTTGTAGTATTGGTTACAATCTAAATGCACTGGGAAACTGTTCAAGATTCAAGCATTAAAAATCATATAGTACATACTTTGCCAGATTCTGAATTTCCTTAGAGAAGCTCTGCCAAAATGATTGATATTAATCGCTTTGAAAAATAAGGTAAAACCATCATTCGTTTAATTTTTGCATCCAGTTAGGGCACTAATCAGTATTAATACCACTTAAATCAGTCCATTTCACCAGTTATTCCCGTGATTTCAAATTGAAAGGCGGATTAAATTTCATCTTTAAATTCAAATTTGGGTTCAAATTTAAGTTCAACTTCAAATTCAAATTGAAGTTTAAAAGCATCTTCCAAATCAAATTCATAAATATCTTTAAATTCATGTTCAAATATAAATGCAGCCATATTCAACTTCAAATTCAAATTGATATATATTCAGCAACGATTTAAAGACTAGTGCATCAATAAAGCTGTAAAAGTAATTAATTCCATTAATTTCACGACGTTTAACTAAATAAAGTTGACTACGACATTGAAAGGAGCCATTTTTGAGCTTGATGCGTGAAATATTGTAGTTCAATAATATATTTAGAGTACCAATGAAAAAAGTAGGTAATTACATGAAAAAACTAATTCTTATAACATAACTGATATTAATATCTTCCTGTAACTTAATGTAATCTAAAGACACTTCGATCAGCAACTGCTCATAACTTTTTCTTTATAAATACAGGCCTACAGAGCAAAGACCTGTGAAGTGGCGCCAAAACTCCACTCCAGTTTCTTCCAAACCCCCTTAAAAACCACCATGAGATCTTTGGCTTATGCTGATTTGCCAGGCTTCCTCTCGCCATTAATGGTGACACTTTTCTCACCAATTTGCTTCTCGAAACCATTGACACGTGGCTTTTTACACAGGACTTCACTGTCTTTCAAAACAAACCAGGAAACCAAAGTAAAACGGAAGACAAATATCATCCACTGACATACGTAAATCAACATACGGTAGTGACAAGTTTGAAGATCTTATCATCAATTGAAACGTTGGTCTTTCTTGTTCTAAAACTTCCCGTTCATTGCCCTTATTTAAACCGTGATGATAAGGTTTCCAAACCGCAAAAACTAGCAACTGAGCAATTTATAAATGTAAATCCAACAAACATTTAATTTATTATAACTAAAGCTAGCAGTAAAACATCACTATTTCAAATGCCAAAACCACTTCTTTGTCAACATACTGCTAACTTCGAGATCTACTTCCAGCCTGTAAATGGCACCTTTATACAAAAAAAATATATGAAAACATACGCAGCTACACAACAAAAATCCACTTAATGTTATGTACCAGCTCATATTCGTCTCGCAAGCATGTTCCCGCTAGCAATTTGCACTGCCTTGCTGAAATGTGAACATCATTTTCGAAAACTGTGGCAATCACAAATAGAAGTAGCGTCGTTAAGCAAACGTTTCCCTTTATTTCCAATAACAAACATTATATTGTCATAGAAAAACTTTAAGTCAATGCTATATCCGTTATTATCATAAAAACAAAGCACTCTTTAAAGAAAAGACCCTTTGAGAGATAACGAATAAGTTTATGCATTTATAAAACTATCTCAGTATGTATTGGCTGCAAAAGTGACATCATTGATATAATTGTATTTCATAAATTTCACATAGCCAAATTGGCTTTGTGAAAGAATTATTTCGAAAATTAAGAACCCATTGACATATATTTGGATTTACAATTTTAACATCGCAGTATTCTACAAGCCTGATGCTATAAAATAAACAAAATAAACGGCATCATACGAAGCTATGGAAAAACCCATTCTTAATAAATCCATTCGATCTGTCAAAAGATTAATTCACATAGTGATGAAAATGTCAATTTATGAAATGCTACTATACAAATTGCTGACGGCAGTAACAAAATATGACACTTTACTGTTAACACTAAAAATATGATTCGATTTCAGGTGGGCGCATTTAATGAATAAAAAGTAGCTATGTACGGTTAAAGGAAACGCTATCGGCCAAAATAAAACCGAATAAAACAAAAGAAATTCTTCACGTCATGAAACAAGAAATAAAACATACTTAACAGGCACGGCCAAGACAACTGTGACCCTACACATTGTGGGTTTACCCCACGTTTTTTGTCGTATCGGGCGCCTTCACTGCAGTGAATTATTTTCTACCAGGAGTTACCACAACAAAGTGGAAATGCAAACAAAATATCAAATCCAAACGTAAAATCTTTTTATATCAACATCAAAAAGCATTCCACAAAACCGACCAATAATTATATTACTATACCATATACTATATATTGCTATTACTATACCATGCTATGCTTTATGCTTAGGTAAACAGCAAGTGAGAAAAGCATTTAACTAAACTTGTAGAAAGCTACAAGCTGATTGTACAACTGTCTACGCGCGACTGTTCTTATATATGTAAGGTATATATAAGGTGTATATATATATATATATATACCTTATATATACCAAGTACATAAGTTCTAAAACACTCTAAGCCTATAAATTATTTAATTAAAGATACGCAAATTACTCCGGTGTGAATGAGGACCACTTAAGGTCAACATTTTCACCTGACTAAGCTATCGGACCTCTGCCCATAGCTTCCTTTGTATTTCAATATTCCTATACACAAGGACCTTTTCCACCCCTTNTGAATGAGGACCACTTAAGGTCAACATTTTCACCTGACTAAGCTATCGGACCTCTGCCCATAGCTTCCTTTGTATTTCAATATTCCTATACACAAGGACCTTTTCCACCCCTTATCACTCCAGATTTTATCCATCTGTGTACAGAAGGTTAAATCTCAAAAAGAATTACGACTTTCCGTCGATAAAAGGAACAAAGCACAAAAACCCCAAGAGCAATCCCAAATTGCAGTTGGAACCTAATGAAGTAAAGAGGGAATTTCAAGTTAGTGCCATCTGAACTGGATGCGACTTATAATACTTTGCTTTTCTTTATTGCACCTGTATTAAGAAATCTATATAAAACACAAAATCTGACGACCGTCAACACGTCTCTTTCTATTTAACAAAATATATAAGAAACATGAATAAATCTACCGACGGCAGAGTATCCTGGGTCTAAAAATACATCACAGCTCACAAGGAGGATGATAATCATTCCGCTTGTCAAAAAAACTGTTGAAAATAACTACTATCTCACAAAATTACACTGTTTTGTTAAAGTACAGGAAACCTATAGGATAACATGGAACATACAAAATACTAGCTGTATACAGTAACTCTCATCAACCATACACCTTTGACAATTTTCTATTAAAGTCTCATATTTCTTTCCGATCTTTATTGCACATTCTTCTGTCTGCAAAGCTGCACGTATCGTGATTATTCACATCCATACCATTAATATAAACAAGATAATCTCTAGGCTGGGCACATTTTCTGTAAAGTACGTCCTTTACCAAGAGATTGCTCCCATACCTGACTAAAGTAGGACCCTCTGAATGCATCCTTGTAAGAAGATCCCTGTCAGCTTTCAACTTGGAGCAAATCTATTCATACGCAGTAATCTAAACTACTGTCTGACCACTTTGAACTACTCTTACTTTGTTGAAGAGAAAACCCTTTTTGCCATTACAGCAACAAGGCAACCAAATAAAATGCCCATAGCAAAACCACCTGCTGAAAAGTTCCTTATAGCTACATCAGAGGTTGGTTCTGGCGTTCTCAAAACTATATCTTCTTCCTCTTTCCAACAATCATCGGCCTCAGTTTCATATGCTGCCTACAACATAACGTGGCAATGCATGCAAAAAGTATAATTATACAATTGGCTAGTATCTACCAAAACAAAATATAACTTCAAGTAGCAAACAACAGTCTCTTTTATAGGATTTCACTTATACCATGGCCATATATCTGATGAAAAGGGTTACATGTTTTAAGATTTATTTGTCATGCATTTTCCCAACCTTTTTCATTGCTCCCCACTCCTCTTCAAATTTTGCATTAAAAATTTGAAGAAAGAATTCTAATATAGAGTTTGCGCATAGTGTATGAACACCATGGCCAAACTTGACAGTCTCTCACGTTTACTGGACAAAAAAATTTGGTGCCAAAATTACAGGGTTGTCGCACGGTTCTTACAGGGCACCTCTTCTATAGTACATCGACAATCCACTAGAATTTTCCCATAACTGGATTTAATCACGTCAAAATGAAGCATAAATAACATTTCCTTACAACTGAAAACTACAATATGGCTAAAAGTACTGATGGTGCAGAGCAAGACAGCTGAAGGAGGTTAAATCTGGCATTCAGTGGTGTAAAATTCAACTGAGTTCGTTTAAAACACATATCACACCCATCGGCATATACGATTGTTACATTTCCGAATCTTCTTTTTATCTTTAATTTGATATCTTGAGTATTCAAAGATAAGGTACTTCTAGATTTTCATAACTAGATCTTATAGAGCGGTCTGTACGACGCGTGGCCATTTTATCATCAAAATTCATGACATAAACAAAGCCTGATAACAAAAATTAAAACGAAATTCGATTCTTTCTAAGGTTGGGTTGGAGAGCAGCGGTGTTAAAAGTCATGATACTATTTGAGTCAAGAATCTATGCGATCTCTAAAAACCATGACAGTTTTTTATTGCCATTCTTGGTCTCTAAATAAAAGCTCTCTCAATAATCTTCTCACATCGACCGTCTGCCTAGACATTTCTCTGAGCCCCTCAGTACGTTGCCCATGATACCGATAAAATAAGTGATTTCAGTGCACTTTCATGGGAATCCCTAGATTAAACATCGTACTCGACAAAAGAATTTTAAAGGGAAGCCGAGCCTCATTCGCGGTGGTTACTTCTCCTTGTAATTTGGAAATCATGAACTTCTTTAAAAATCTTGGGTTTATTTTCCTGAATAAAGTGCATCTGAAAATAGAAGGCTGACTACCTTGTATATACCTACAAACAAGACAAAAGGGGTTACATCTTCACCAAATCCACTATACGGTTCAACACCAACAAATCTTATCACCAAGACGTCTTTTCTAGTATGTATTAGTTCGTTTACAGCATTTACACAGTCTTGTTGAATTAGCCAGTCGAAAAGTGGTAATGAAATGTAAAATGGTTTGGTTTTTACTGTCTTTTGCTCTAATGTCCAGTTAACTCCTTTTTGTAAAGTAACTTTACTTTTATCACGGTATAAAATCCTTCGAAATTCTTTATTGCCGCAACAAAGTCCTTCTGGTGGGCATCGTCTGAGCCAAGTTACTGGGGAAAATGATATTAAAAACAAACAAAATATCTTCCAAAAAGATTCCACGGAGATGTTCCTGTTTTACCAAGATGGAAACTGTTACCAGACAATAACAAGACTATTCGAAACAAATTTATGCCAGCTGTAAAATGTACATTTCTGATAAAAAAATGTCATGCGACTGACAAAATAACGTTAATAAACCAGTTTTTTTGAGAGAAAATGGAAACCTGAAAGAATAGTTAAACCGTCACGCTAACTTTAAACCAAAATCTAGGGCCTTGGTTTCCTGGCTTTATTTTGTGTTAACAAGTTCAGCATTTTTCAATAAATACAGTCAGTTGATTTCTGGAGCATTAATTCTGACATGACAGTAGAAGAGCAGATCCATTTGAGAGTGTTGACTCAAATGTGAATGCATGACTTATTTTCTGTTTGATTCTTGTCAAGAAAATTTTCTGCAAAACTAGTACCAACTTCACATACAGCTCGCACACTCATAAAGAGGTAGTTCTTGTTGTACCCTGCACTTGAGGTACAAGTGCAGGGTACAACACGGCAACAATGTTCCATTATAATAACTCTAATCTGACAATCGATAAAAATACAATTACACTAAAATAGCAATCTTTCAAGTGAACACCTTTCCCCCAAAAAAACTAACAAAATATCACTTTCACCAAGTATGTACTTTTTTCCAGTACTTTCACTGGTTCCAAGCTAATAACCTTAACATTTCATGTTCATTACCACAAAACAAAACCTTTTCATCAAATACTTTTCCCTTCTGTCCAGAAATATAAGTGGACGGGCGAGGCACGCGTGTTCACATAAGTGGTTAATACTACTTAAAATTTACTGTTTCAAAATGTTCACAAAAATTAACCAACTAAAATAAGTGGAACAGTGTGGTGACGTAGAGAGGGTAGATAAAACGCTACCAAAACTATCAGCAAATACTTGGTCAACATTTGGGGCAAATGACAAAAAAACTCTTACCCTCACAATGACTCCTGCGTTCTTTTTAACAACAAGCTCAACCTCACTTTCAGTTCTTTTAAAATAGTGAACGGCTTCATGATGTTCTACATTTAGCACTGAAAATCCATTTATCTGTTATTAAAAAAATTACAACACTATTGTTGTACATATTGGATGAACATAGAGATAAACTCAACGGTCTTGGGTCAGAAAAACGCGTACAAAACAAGAAGGCTGGATGTTAAAATATCTGACGAATTAAAAATGTCTAGCAAATAGAGTTTGTTTGGTACCTGTTAAAATGATAAAGGCCGTGCATTACAATATGCTACAGAGGTGTCTAACAACAAGCATAATGGTGGTTTAACTGTTCAATAGTACAATTTACTTCCTTGACCACAACCTATCTTTGGTATGTTGTGTGAGTAATTGAAACACTGGACCAAATATCCAGCATCTTTCGGATACACAAGTTTGAATCACACTGAGTGTTATTTCTTTGCTTACCCTAAGCTAATTAAATACAACCCATAAACATGTTTTCTGCAAATACCGTGTGAAAATCAACTTTTTCTTTAATGTCAAATGTGTTTAATGAGGATGGGCTGAGACAACAAAAAATACGCGACTTTGAAAGGGTGTTGTTCGGTAAAAATTCAGATGAAATCCAATTATCAGACAACTCTAACAAAGGGGCAAAATACCCTTTGCTGTATGAAATAACAACTGTTAATTGCAAAACCAAACTTACAAAGATGCGTAACATTGAAAAGCAAATAAATCTAGCAAGTGCTTTTTCCAATAAGGCTTGAAAACTCTTGAAAAGGTAAGACTGATTCACAGAAACCAATAAAGAAAGGCTACTCCCTAAGGCAAATCTGCAAGGGGAAGGGGGAATCTTATAAAGTAAAATTTCATTTGCAAGAAGGAATTTCTCGAAAAAGTAGAATTCGATCCCCTAGAAAGGGTTTCCCGAAGAGGATAAATTCATCTTCGTTCACGCCTGTTTTCTTTCGATCAAGAAATTCGACTAACATCCTAAAATGAATAATTAAGCACAAGATAAAAAGAAATAACGTCCTAAGGATCAGGCGGATACGACTATTTGCGCAAAATGATACCAAATGTGTTTATATTAGTATATAATAAAATAATAGTGATTAATAGTAATAATAATATTAATACTAATTAATAGTAATAGTAATAGTGATTGGGCTACATTACCTTAATCGGAAAATGTTGTTTAAGAAACATTTCGACAATTCTGAACATTTTTTGGATGACGAGAAACGAAGAATAAAACTTAGTCACTGGTTAATGTCATCCGACCAAATATTAATGACGAATGGGGTTGCCATCACTCACAAAAAACCCCAACTGCTTTGAAAGAAAAACAATATCGAGTTAAAGTGAAATAAACCCACTCTTAATTGACAGCTTACTGCAGGAAATTTGCCAGGGTCTTTGTTGGTTACTTATTTTAATGTGTATGACGTTTAATGGCATTTCGTCCGCTGTTACTTCAATTTGAAACCTTAAATAATCACTTTCAGCAGCATTTTACTGCAGAACATGCTCAAGAAAATTTAATCTATTTTACAACAATAATTTAATTCATATAGCAACCTCAAGTATCTTGTCTTCAACCTCCAATGTTCCAACCCTTTTTGCCACAGATCCATCTTTTATTTCTTTTATAAATATGCCAACATCTTTTCCCAAGTATGGCTTGTCTCTCCCACCAACAATCACTAATCCGAAGCCTTCAGCTAAAAGATTAAAAAATAAATTACATGAATGCACTCATCCCGTAACCATCATATATTTTGGAAAAAAAGGTTAACTGTGTAATTTCGGGACTCCACTCTATAGTACATTTGAGAAACAAAGCTTGAACTTAAATTGCCTTTTTTGGCTTTTACTGGCACTTCTGAGCACCGATGGTCTCAGTTTTGAAAAATATGACGCCTCTCCATTGTTTCATTTCATTATAATTCCTCTTCCCTCTTCCCTCTTCCCTGCATTTTGGGGCAGAACTTATCAACTGCGCTCTCCTTTTTACAAGGGAATGGCACTAGATGTTTAAAAATGAAATAAAATAAAATATTCCTTGCTTTCCAAATACATTTTTCAAGGCATTTCCAATTCCATCCCTCCATCCCACCCCCCTGTGTAAATGATGACTGATCTTTCATACATCAAATGTTTTCATTGCTAATTTCAACAAAAAGTTAAATATCAGTCAGCCTTGCCATTATTCAGAAACCACAAGTGTGGATTTTGTGCAGGGATTCATTTTTACCAGGAAAATCATTATTCACTGGTAAAGAAAGCTTTATTTGATATTTAACTTGGAAAAATTGTCTGTCACGTCAAAAGTTTGTAGGGCACATAACAGAGCTTAACAGATTTTAATATTTTTTGAGTTATTTCATTCACACGGTTATTCGTACGTCTGATCTGCTGACTTCAAATACGAATTCAAATTTTCTTTAATAAGGTTATTCCACGACGACATACCCTTACTTGTTTTTTAAAGAATAGATGTATGTTTTGGTTTAATGGCTGTAACTCAAGCAAGTTTGTAGTGAAAAGTTCTGTTTCGGTGTGCTGAAAACTACTTCTGTGTAAGCTGCTACATTCAGGGTTTTTTCAGATCAATTCAATTCCAATTCCAATTATACAGAATTGACTGAAATTCACATATAAACTAGAAGAAAATTAAAAGTCCCATTACATATTACAAATACAAAAAATACAAAACAATAGAACCGCAAAAACGGATCTGTGAACTATGGCCATTTACTAGAGGTTAATTATGCAAGAATTAAACATTTCTCGTAAGGACCTTGCCATGTTTTTGATCAACGTGTCTATTAGATGCATTTTTCTCTCAACCTTGAAAACGCCCTATATTTTAATGGAACATGGTATTCATTTCCTACTTCATTCTTTTGTATAATCATACATACTTTATCTAGTCATAGCAAATTTTGAACCATTCTCAAGTTCCAACTCGTAAGTTACGATCAGATGTTACAAAGCAATAGAGTTGACTTATACAAGGTGAGAGGGAAGATTAGAAAATCCGTTTCTTTTTTAAACAGTCTTTTCACTAATCTGTACGTTTCCCCTTTGTTTGATAATTGCACATCACATTACTATTGTTGTATAAACTAATCGCTAAGTATATTGTTACCTACATACATAAGTATACTACAATTTGAAAAGTAACACAAGCCCAATAAAAACAACAGACCGGTGTTACCTAAACTTCTTCTACCAGCATTTACTCACCTACATTTTACGATTTTGGTGAAACTAATTGTTAAATCTGTATGATAATTTGCATACTTTTGCTGTTAACAATTTTCTACAAAAACTAATCAACAGAGCTTTTTTTATCTTTACAGTAATTGGCAGGCGTCCTAATTCTAATCCATGAATCAGTTGATTTCCGTACATTAAACAGTTGTTCAAAATACTGTTACTTCGTTCTTTACACTGTAGATGTATTTTCAAATCCCAAGATTTCGGCTCCCTGCAGCAAAATTAGTCTACGAACTGAATACTACCATTGTCATTTGCATGTTACGTGATTTAGTTTTCCGTCATACATATCTCATTGCTTTGCTACTTGTGTTTTCACATGTTTAATGACATTGAAGAATATTCCATTATTTTTTAAACAACTTACGATTACTTGAATCCTTTTACTGTTTCTGATTAATCTTCTTCGTATATATAAAAAAAGAATTCTTACTGTATTTAACAGATTTTTTGGAAAAAAAAAAGGATAATTTTTCGTCTACGTTTAATTTTATCCTTCATAATTTATTTTAACCTATTCAAATTGTTGAAAAAAAACTTGCAAGTCAGTGGCTATTCATACATGTAAGACAAAGTTATCGGCATATGGCACTGATAACATTCACATAAAAATATATTCATTATCAATATTGGGGCAGGTGGTACTCTCACTACCAAAAAAAAAAATCTGCTTCCAGCTTGACGAGAAATATTACAAAAAGTAATGGCGGGATATTCTTCTTGTCATACCCAAATATTTCACGGAGATGTATTTCTTAATTTTCTATTTTTTTGAGAAATGATTATATACCGTTGTACATATTTCGTACCACTTAATATTTCCCTTTTATACCACGATCAATAGATTTTAACCACAGAACCTTTCTCCATACTGTATCAAAGTGTATCTTTTGCATAATCTTAGCCTTTGCCCTAACCTTTTGCTATGTTTTTTCAAAATGTGTTAAAACACTTTATGGCTTTAAGCTTTAAGCACCAAACAAAATATTTTAAAGAGCACAGTATATTTTGTACCATTGCTAATTATTTCAACTATCATATTGAGGTTAATAATACGATCAGTTGTTGAATTCTAGTTTTAAAGCAAGCTTGACTATGATCCTTAAAATCAAGAAACTTCAAAGGTCGTTTATTAAGTATTCCTGTGAACAGTTTACCAAGAGAGTCTACTAATGTTATGCCCTGTAACTACTTGGATCTGTTTTCTTACCTCTATTTTCTCATGTGGGCTTAGGAGTTAGGAATACCCACTAGTATATATATATTACATATATAATTATTTTACAAAATTTTTAGGTACTTTTAATTTTTAATCCCACTGGATCGCTTAGAACAGGATTTTCTGTGCAGATACATCTGCACAGAAAATCTCAATATTTACTTCCAGTTCAGTCTTGCTATCATTACACATATTTAGTTGCTTAAAGTATTTGTAGGATGAGTTTTGACGGGGATATATGTTAGCAAGCCCTTCGTTTCATTTTTAAGTGACCAAAATGACCCTTAACCAACAAATTTCCAATTTTAGTACCAATTTGTACTAAATTTACCTCTGAATTTATTAATTACTGTCTATACTTCAACTGAATTATTTTCTTATTTACTGACTCCTCTTATTTAAAAAAATCCTTTCGCCTATTTGCCAAAGTATTGCTTTTACCTCTGCACTTCTTATCAAAGCATGGTTTACTATTGCCTTCTGATCTCAACTGATCTTTTACTACCGTTCTTCCTCGCCTGGTCGAGTACTGGTGGCAGATCAAGCGCAATCGATTGCTCTGATACACAACACTTTAGGAAAAGTTACAATGTGCGCTTTCTACAATATAAACTACATAGCTTTAAATCATAAGCTACTTCTCCTTGTACACAAAACAGTGAAGATATTTTATTGATGTTTATACTACTGATAGGTGGTCGGGAGGTTTGACTTACAACCTCCAGGCTGAAGTAAGTAAGTAATACTACTGATAGACAAATCTGACATCTTGGTACCTTTTCAGTCGCTTTTAAAGTGCATAGGTTGACATTTTTGTACGAAGATTGTTTTGTATGGCTTCCTTAAGCATAAACATCTAAGTGCTGATGCAAACGGGTTGATTCTTTGTAAGTATCACAATTAATTTCCAATAAGAGAATTAATACTTACTTTGGTCGGGGGTCAAAAGTTACTATTTTACCCCAGATTTGCGCATTGTTGTTTAGGAGAGAAAATCTCTTATCAAAAAATTAATGGCGTTTCCGTAATTCAAGAGAAAGCAGAGGAATGGAAATAATATTTCTTCGTCCCTTAATTTAATTGACCATTACTGGAGTTTAATCTATATTTTCTGTAAACAATAACATGGATTCCACTAAGATTTCGCACTCCTTGCAATAGAAATACCAGTCTGTTTAAGCTTCCGTTCCAAGATCCAAGTTCAATCCACATACTTTTACCATTACATCATAGCATAAAGTAGATCACAACGAAAATGCTTCTTCATAGCTTAAATCAAAATTTAGCTTTGAAAATCATCATAAGGGACCAATGCTGGCACAAATTCAATTAAAAAAACGCATTAATATCCATAAAAACAAATGCAGAGGATTGGTATTCGAAATGATATGGATGAAAACAAAGTTGTTCTTATCACTTGGCAGGGCAGACTGTCATTAATGGTATTGCTGCTTGAATTTGTCACTTGCTTTTATTTATAAAAACGATAAATACAAAAATATATAACCAAGGTCTTAAGACAGGGTGAAGAAAACATGCCAGAAGAGAATGACCGCCCAGTGCCTCCAACACAAGCAAATCTCAATGACCTGACACGTGACCTAAACCTCTTAAAGGAATTGGCACAGCTTCTGCGTTCTCGTCTTCGTGTGAACAATTTGCTGGCAGCTGAANGTATTCGAAATGATATGGATGAAAACAAAGTTGTTCTTATCACTTGGCAGGGCAGACTGTCATTAATGGTATTGGTGCTTGAATTTGTCACTTGCTTTTATTTATAAAAACGATAAATACAAAAATATATAACCAAGGTCTTAAGACAGGGTGAAGAAAACATGCCAGAAGAGAATGACCGCCCAGTGCCTCCAACACAAGCAAATCTCAATGACCTGACACGTGACCTAAACCTCTTAAAGGAATTGGCACAGCTTCTGCGTTCTCGTCTTCGTGTGAACAATTTGCTGGCAGCTGAAACAACATTCTACTCGTATCGATAGCATGAAAGAGAACTTTGACAGTTCTTCGCAACCCAGAGACTCGTCATTTGTTTACTGCGACAATATTGCTAATTTGATGAAATCAACGAGGGTGGACTATGTTGCTACGAAATGGAGACTTTTGATCGACTCGTCCAGCAGAAGTCTCAAAGCAGTTCTCCTTCATAATGGAAATAAATACTCTTCGCCTTTAACTGGTCATCCTGTGCAAATGAAAGAAACCCACAACAACATGGATCAGTTGCGGTCTGCTCTGAACTACCATGACCATTGTTGGTTGGTCTGTGGAGATCTTAAGGTGGTTGGATTTGATTTAGGACTACAGGCTGAGTACACAAAGTATTCTTGCTTTCTGTGTTTGTGGGACAGTCCAGCTGATGGTCAACATTATATCAGACAAGAATGGCCGGACAAGGTCTGGAACTTTATAAAGGCAATGGAGAGGGACGGCAGAGAGTTTACTTCACTTCAGCAGACGTTTCCTCGAAAAAGCTTTGAAAAGCTTAAGGCTGGCATCTTTTATGTGCCACAGATACAGGAGCCCATGAAGGACTCAACCTTCGATTATGCGTTGAGGGCACCTGAGCTGTCTGCTTGGCTGCTCGTTTATTCAGAAATTACAACCTTCCTTGGAAACAAACGGAGTGCAGAATATGTGACGGAAGTCGACGAACTCCTAAAAACTATTCAAAATTAGGGGCTCGCATGTCAGTCAAAATGGATCTACTAAGGCCCCAGGTAGACTATTTCCCTCAGAACTGTGCAGACTAAGTGAGGAACAGGGACAGCGTTTCCACCAGGGCATTCGTGTCATGGAAGAACGGTACCAAGGCCGGTGGGATGTGGACTTTTTTCGGAATACTGTTGGTGTTTAAAACGAAACATTGTGGCTACTCATCACATGAGAAAGTCACTGAATAGGCTCTTCATCCATGAAAAGCTTTTGTGTGATGCAAAATCTTTATTTTCTAAAGTTTGTTAGATAAAATACATGCTTTTTGTGAAGCGTTTAATAAAAAATTAAAGGTAATTAATAGCACTTAAGGGCGCAAATAACATTTCTTTTACAAACTCGGCAAAATGAGTATGACTTTTGGATTTTGCATAGCAAACTACCTTAGAATCAGCTATCACATGTTTGACCTTTAAAACTTCGCAGGCCAGTGTTACTCACAATATTAAAGATAATATTTTCCAAATTCCTTTGATGCTTCATTATACCTTTAAGTATGATGACAGTTTCCATTATCTCCTCTTAATTCACTTTTTCAAAAACAACCTCAATACGACCATCTTCCCAGCCATCTAATCCTTCCATTTTTTTCATTTTCTCTTTCTAAATTCTGTCCTATATTCCCTAAACCTGGATCAGAATCTTTAATTACTTCATTCAGTCTGATTCAATTTTTCTCATCACTGATTCTAACTCTAGTTCCGATAACTATCCACTTTTCCTTGCGCATTTAGCTTGGTCACAGAGTCTTTGCTCTGTTCCTTCAAAACAGCCTCTTGTTCTCCATTCTAAATCCTTTGTCTATATGTTCTATCAGACTTTCCTTCTTCGTTAAATGGCTTACTTCTATAAATATACTCAAAACTAAATTTTTTACTTCTTTAGACCATTTTGTTATTGCAGTAGCAGGATGAAGACCGGCCCCATGCTACATTGCCATGGGACACCTGTCGGGCAAAGCACTTTCAGCCTTATTGCCTCCAGCACCATTCACACCCTTACTTCTCTGCTTTAGATTATTCATATGACTCATAATGAGGAGTGCCAACCAAGGCTGAAGAGGCTATTCCCCCTACCCTTCCTTTCTAATGACGCAGACTTGACCCCGCCAGATGCCAACTCGGCATTTTAAGGTCATTGGTAGGCTAACAGGTGGTTAACCCTGTCCAAGGATCACCATATATATATAATATCACTACCAACCATACACACGTCCGACGATCGTTGAAAACAACGCCCAAATGGTGTAATTCTCAATGTGGATATAAAAAGCACAAAGTGTGCATGTAAAAAGTTTGGTTTTTACTTATCTGGCGATATATATTAAAAAATAACTGGAGTAACCCTTGGCCACTATTTGTCAGATGTTTGTCCAACGGGTTGCAACTGCTTGTTGTTACGCGGGACAAAACAATGCAAACAATAACTTCCATGGGATATATTTAAAGCTGAAATAATACTTGAGAATTATCAAAAAAAAGTCATAAGCTATTCCTGATCTAGATAAGCCATGTCTGTTTATTATGTACCAAAATTATTTAATGTAATACTATATCCATATAACAACCAAGTTGTATCCAATTTCCCGTTTCATTCACATGAAAATAAAACAAAAAACCAAACTGTTTTCAGCGTTGAGTGGTTATTACCTTCCTTGTCTGTAACAAATACACAAAATACGCATGAAAATACAACAGCTTCTAGGTAAACCACCCATTTCTGCTGTTGGTTGTTACTCTACACGTGCAGACAGAATCAAGCTATGAAAACATGCAGTGTTTGGGCATGGTTCCAAGTAACTGTGATTTGAAGAGTTTTCCATTCGTTTTGTTAATTGGTGAAAGACTAACAACCGATTCCAATGGTCGGAAATAATAAACTACGTAGTTTAAAAAATTAATTGTTTTAGCGATTCTTTACATTGCTTCATGCTGTGTTGCATACTGGAAAGCAAAGAAATTTGGTGCATTGAAACGTTTCTCCACCTTTATTTATAGTTCCTTTGCACTGTGTACCATGTTTTATGCGTGTATTATGCAATTTAAATGAAAATAGGCACCCACCTTCCATTAATTCTGACCCCTCCCACTTATTACCGAGAGAGGGAGACAGGGAGGGAGAGAGGGAAACAAAAACACACACATCTGCATGCTCATGAAAAATAAAGGAATGGAAAATTGTTGTTCAGAAAAGGTGACCACTCATTTTCTTGTGCAACATAAATTAGAATTTTCTAAATAAATATGATCCAATGAAATATTTTATCTCTATCTGAGGCAAACATTTTTGAATCTTTAACTTTTGACCTTCCACCTTGTCTAATGTATCCAAAACAATAAAAAGAAATCACTAAAAAAAAAGCACCACTTCATTTTTAAACTACCAGCTTGGTATTTGAATTCAACAACTGAATACATTAAAGCAGCATGATACACTACCAGTGCTTTCACTGCATTTACTATTAAAAGCCAATATTTTACCTTGTTATGATCCAAATTCATAAAAAAAATATTATTATATGTTATTTTATTTAACAGAACATCCTAGCCTCCCTTACCAGATTTTGGCAATTTTACTTTAATTTCTTTTCCAGGAGAAATTGGCAGTTCCATTACTTCATCACACTGTTCATCATAAAGAAGATTTTCCTCTTCCTATATAAAAAATCAATTGGTAATAATGAAATACCAAAATTAAGAGTGCTGATAAGAATGCATGATCTAATGTACCAATGGCTATTATGGACATAATAGAAACTAATAAACATTTTATTTTATTCCAGTCATTCCATGTAAAATTTTGGAGGTCTGTCACCAAAACTCTTAGATTTAGCTAAAATCTACTCTGTTTATAGATATCTATGAGGAAACAATCCTATGAAAATTTCTGACCCAAATCTCAGTCTGCTCTAAAGTTGCAGCTTATTCAAAACCAGTCCAAAAGTGTGGTGGGTCCAAATTTTGCTTTTGGTCAAAACATGAGACTTCAAGTAATCACAGAGTGGAGAATTTAGTAATGATGGATCCCAACACCTGAAAACTTTCAACTATGCACAATCCAATTATAACAAAGAAAAGGCTGAAATGGTAAGCTAACTGCAACGTATCTGTAATTTATTTTGGTTGGGTAATATCAATTATATTTTGAGAACCAACTGTTAGGCCAGCATTTTGGAAACTCAGTGTAATGTTAATGCATATATAATCTGAAAGCACTTAGAGTGAGCTTTCTAAAACCAGATCATTTGCATATTAAGTATGAAAAAAATGTTGTAAGGTAAAGAATGTTATTTTTCAACAATAAATTACACTTTTTGTAATCACTCGATTGCATTGCATTTGGTAATCATTCATCATCATCATCATCATCATCACAATCATCATCATCATCATCATATTCGGTTTAACGTCCGTTTTACATGCTAGCCTGTGTTGGACGATTTCTTGAAATTGACTTCCAAGTTATCCTATCCTTCACCAGGTCTCTGCTGACACCTTTTTCTTTCAGATCCATCCTTATCACTTCCTCCCATGTTTTCTTTGGTCTTCCTCTGCCAGTGGTTCCTGTCACCTTGATTGTTCTGCATCTACTTGTCCAAGCATTCTTGTTCATTCTCTCCACATGACCAAACCAACGTACCCTCCTATTCTGCATACAGATGCCAATACTGTCCAGATTCAATCTCCTTCTGAGTTCATTAGAACTGAGCCTGTCCTTTAGACTTACGTTGCACATCCATCTTATCATTCTCATGTCATTCCGCTCCATGCGGCTGAC
>RDPX01000066.1:2900124-2940364 GCA_003991215.1 Morbakka virulenta
TCTAGATTTGATTCGACCAAATCTGGAACAGTCTGTTAGACAGCGTATGCAATATGATGTCAACAAAAGTCGAAATGTTGAAATTGGTGACATTGTAATGGTACATGATTATCGTACAAAAACTAGAAAACCAACATGGGTTCGTGGACTTGTTATTCGAAAACTAGGTCCAGTTACTTATAGAATTCAAGTTGGAGATATGCAATGGAAAAGACACATAGATCAAATTCGACCATGTCATCCTGAATCTATGTCGAATGAACCTGATATTGTTAAAGAACCAAATATAAGTGATGTAACCGTAGTGCAACAAACACCTGAACCTATAGCTTTACCATCTGTTATGGATTCAGTGAATGCGAGTAATAGTACAAATGAGTGCACAGATCATGTGGAAACACCTACTTGTAAACCAAAAGAGACTACTACTCAGATTACACCCAAAGTAGTAGAAATGCGTTATCCAAGACGTGAACTTAAAAGACCAAAGAGACTAATTGAGTCTATGTGAACAATTTAGTTGTGTTAGTTTTGATTTTTAAGGACATTGACAATATTATTACCAGGAAGTAATATTAAGTTCAATTTTGATTTATTGATAGTTTGGTTTGAAAACATACGATAGATATCCTGTTAAGCATTTTAAAGAGGGGAAAAGTGTAGTGTTCGTGTATTTTACATGACATTGATACCGATTGTTATTGTATAATTTGATTCGATATTGTTTGTAATGGGTTTGGTTTGTTATGTCTGCGCATGTCAGTTTTGCGATTCCAATAAAAAATGTCGATCAGTTAGCTGCTCGTTTTTGATGTATTGATTGAATCCAACGCATAAATATAACAGTTTACTATGGTTATGTTGTGGAAGTTCTTGTGGGGGAAGAGGCATCTATTGAGAAAGAGTGTCTCATGGAGGCTGAGGAACTGGAAATCATTTTTTCTGCTACAATTGGTGAATGCCTATGTCACATATGTGATAGTATACAGGATTCTATGAAAGACTGTCCTCATAAAGATAAGCAAGCGGGAGTGAATTTTAATGTTCACATTAACTGATTAAGCTCAAAACCAGATTCTGCACAGAAGAGTATCCTCCTTGCAGGTCTTGGAAAAGGACTGCCAGATAGTGGTCGTTCCAAAACAGTAGCCGGTTCAAATTAGATTGATGAATTTTACGAACACATCACCTTCAGGTAAACAGTGTTAAGTGAAAGAATGGACTAGCAGTTTTCTTTCAATTTGGAGATAAAATATCATCAGTTAGTACCAAGAAAGTGACCCTCCCAATAGATGAAATGAAGAAAAAAGCATTGAAACTTCATAAACATTTTTTATGCTACAAAGGAAAGACTATTGAAAAAATTGTTTGAGTTAAAGGGGAACCAAGACCTGAATTTAGAAAGTGTGTAGAAGAGGTATGCAGTGGGTGTCAAAATGGCCAGAAATACAAAAGATTCCATTACATCATGTTGTAAGTTCATCATTGGCTATAGAATTTAATCAAATGGTTGCATGGGATCCCAAAGAAGTTGAGCTAACTCTGGATTCTCCATCTTACTGATGCTGCCACACATTATTCTGTTCCAACTCAATTTGCAGGAAAAAGGAAATTGTTATTGAAAGAATCGTTAGAAGATGGCTAAAGATATTTTGGTTGCCCTAACAAACTTTTCTTTGAAAATGGAGGTGAATTTGGAAATGAAGTGATGTAGGAACTGGACAAAAAGCTAGATGTTGAAATACCTACAACTCCTGCTGAATCACCTTTTAGCAATGGAATTTGTCAGACACAATTCCATTCTCTTTAAACTAGGTCCAAGACCATAGAATATACCAAGTGTGACTCTGATTTAGCTCTTGTTTGGGCTTTGTGTGCAAAAAATGCTCTGCAAACAGGAACTAAACAGTTAGTCTTTGGGCACAATATAAACCTTTCAATAGTTTTAACTGACCTTCCACCTGCCCTAGGGCCAACAACATTGAGCAACATAATCAGATGTAATTTGCCATTTGTAAGACTGGATGATGTTTAACAGGTGAGAAAATTTGAGGCAAAGAAAGTCTGACAAAACAACAACATAAATGATTAAAAGAAGTCTGAATAAAGTGTTTGAGATGTATATCAAGAAAAAGATAGATTTGAGGCTGAACATATTAGAGATGTAAATAGAAACAAAGGCAACTCAAGTTGTCAAACTACCCAGAATCATGACCAGGTTGAACCCAGTAGTGACAATGCTTCAGTAGTTGATACTGTAGGTAATTAAGTAAAAAAGGCAAAAGACAATGCTAGTAGTGTAAATTGGGATGAGGTCAGAATCAATCTTTAATATCAAGTGTGTGGTTAAAGCATCAGAGATACCAAAAACGAGGAAATAAGCCAAGTGAGCCAATTTTGTGATCTAGGCTCAGTGCTGTCAGAACAGGGTGGGTGCCGGGAGGATGTAAGTGGAAGGATTAATAAAGCATGGAAGAAGTGGAGGGAAGTCAGTGGGGTTGTCTGTGACAAACAGATGCCCCTGAAGTTGAAAATCAAGATATATACAGCAGTCATACGACCTGTGTTGCTGTATGGTTTGGAGACGGCTGCACTGAGAAAGGCGGAAGAAAAGGCCCTGGAGGTAGCAGAGATGAAAATGTTGAGGTGGATAGCTGGTATCTCGCTCCTTGAGCACCGGACAAACACAGACATCCGAAGGTTTGTCGGAGTGGCAAACATCTCCAACAAGACAAGGGAAGCAAGGTTGAGGTGGCATGGACATGGGATGAGGAGGGATCAGGAGAGTGCCATTAAACAAGCGTGGCAAGCACCAGTTCAAGGAAGAAGGAGCAGAGGCAGGCAGAGGCTCAGATTGGGAGATGTGATCAAGGAAGACATGAGGAAAGTAGGCGGAGACAGTGTCGAGCAGCCGACCCGTCCTAGTGATGGAACAAGACTGCAAGGAAAAGAAGAAGTGTGGTTAAAGCACAATTGTTGGCCAGAGGTTGAGGGAAAATATTTAGAATGCTCAAACTGGCTCTCCAACTTGTAGTCAACAGTCCTTGGGGATTGTATTTGCAACTGCTGCTACCATGAACTACTATGTTTCTGTCATTGTAGTAACTAAGGTGACTGATATTCCGTGGCATTCAGTCTTTAGGAAACCAGCTTTTTAACACTGCAACTAAAATTACAAAGTGGGTTCTGGTTGGCACTCAAACATTTGTACCTGGTCATGCTTACAAAGTCAAACCTTCAATTTAAAGCTCATGGTTCAGATTTGATTGCAGCAGTTGTTTTGAAAGAGTATGCTTCTGACCCATCTTCCTTACTGTCCA
This sequence comes from Morbakka virulenta, assembly GCA_003991215.1. NCBI lineage: Eukaryota > Metazoa > Cnidaria > Cubozoa > Carybdeida > Carukiidae > Morbakka > Morbakka virulenta. The sequence continues at coordinate 2,903,445 of RDPX01000066.1, forward strand.
AATTATTTTGCCTTTGCCTATTGAAGTCTTGTTTTCCATCTTTCTTAGGAGTTTCTAATGTTTATGACTTCAGGAATGCAGGTGATCCATGTAATCCTTGCAAATATTGACCTTTAAAGGGTTTTTTCTGTTATTAGTAAGGTCATTGAACAACTTATCAACAATACACTGATAGAATTCTTGCAGACCTTTGTCTCTTTATTGGTATTCAGTATTGGTTTGAAGAATCTTACTCCACTGGTGACCTTTTGACTGTAATCACAGAACGTATCTTAATGTTATGGATAAGTGTGGTGAAGGTCAAGCTATAGCACTTGATATATCTAAGGCAATTGGTAAGTTGTGGCATAGTGACTCACTGCATAAGTTTTCTGGTGATGGTGTTATTCGAAGGGTCTTGGGAATCCTCCAGCCTTTTCTCTCAGATCATAAAATGTATCACAAAGAATTACATCTGACAAGTATTCCATTAATGCTGGTGTTTCTCAAGGTTTTATTTTTTGTTTGACTCTCTTCCCTCTTCACATCAATGATCTTCCTGCTAATTTCCTTCAGTTTATTAACATCTACTGTGATGGCACTACCCTTACTTTGGGGCTGACTAACTCAGCAGGCACAAGTCAAATTTGCAGAAGCTTTACAATCTGACCTTCAGCATTTCAGAGAATGAGAAATAATGTAACTGGTTTCTTTCAATGTAGTTAAAATACAACTGATGTCATTCAAATGAAAGCTTAGCCCTCACCTCCTTCCAATATTTATGAAATATCATTCCAATGTTAACCCTAATGCAGTTGCCTCTCCCCTTAAGGAATGTTCACCAATAAGGATTCATGGTGTGTCATTTGTTGCAGATCTTTCTTGGGGTTCTTATATTCAATCTATTAACAAGCCTGCTTCTAAAAATGTTGGTTCTTTGTACAGTGCTAAAAATTACCTTAAACCTGATACCATCTTGTATCTTTATAAATCTACCATCCACCCTGGCAAAGGGTACTGTTGCTATATCTGGACAGGTTCTCTGCCATCTTATCTTGATGTTCTTGATGATGTTCAGATTTGTTTGTAAGTTAATAGGTCCAAATATTGCTGGTACCCTTCAACCCTGGTCTCATCAACAGAATGTGACGTGTCTTGGTCCTTTTCTACAGGTATTATTACAGTAAGTGTTCTGGTTAGCTTTCTTCATTCGGAGCTGCTCACTTTGTTGCATCTGGGGCAACTTGTTTCTCTCACCATCTTTACCCTTGTGCATTTGTTGTCCTTGGTTGTAATAAATCTCTCTATGATAGTGGGTTTTTTCCTTGAGGTGGAAGCCCCCCAAGCTCTTTGGGATGTGAATACTTTCCTACATCATATGATTTAAATGTTCAGAAAAGTCTAGGATTAACCTATCTCTTGGCTTAACCATATTCTTGTATGGTTTTTAAGCATTAAAAAAAGTGATGGGAAACTTTATCTCAATTTTGAATAACCTGGATCATGACACTAGTTTTGTCTATAAGCTACAGGAAGAAATGTTGATAATGAGATTTTCCATACTTGAAAAAATTGGAGTACTTGGCAATAATTGTATAGCCCAATACCAGAATTTTGAGAGCATTTTACATCTGACAATACACAAGAAGGACTTTGGCATTGAAGCAACATGGGTAATTTTTTTGCTACCAGTGAGAGAGAGTACCTCTGTGATGCAATTGGAGGAGTCATAAAAAGATTAATAACAGAAAAAATAAATAAAGAAGTCTGCTTTATTGTCATATTATTCTATTTTTCAATTTGGAGAAACCATGGCTTAATGGTCAGTGCAGTTGCACAGTAACCAAAGGGTTCCAGGTTCGAGTCCCCAAGCAGGCAAGAAGAAATTTCAAATTTACAAAAGAAAAAGCCATTGGTTGGCATCAGGAAGGGCATCCAGTCAAGATATTTCTCACTGACAAAACCAAGTCCCTCTGAAGGGCAATGTCTGAGCCTTAATTGCTAGAGAAAAATGGGATTTCAAAACAAAAAAAAACACAAACATATATTTCTCAATTCATATTAGTGAGCAATTTTTCCTGGTTAAAGGAAAAGGATGTTTGCTGGCTTCCCAAAACAGACCTCATCTTCATTATGAAAATTGTAACATTCACAGCCATAACTGGGGATACATATAAAATAACTGATCATGAATTCATAATTATAAATAAGTTGTTTTTAATGACTAAATAGAATTTTTTTTATTTGAACTTTAAAAGCTTCATTTATATTTATTGTGTCACTTTATACTGCTTTCACACTTTATTCTGCAATGTAACTCCATGTTAATAATGTAAATGAAATAATTCTATTAGAATAAATAAAAATTTATCAAACAATGAGGGACAATTGCAATATACAATTAACACAAAAGTATTCTTTGTAAAAAAATGCCAGTCCTTTTTACCTTGCAATATTATGTTTATCTTTAACATGAAAATAGTGTCCTTAGAAATTTTACAAATCATATATCAAGTGCTTTCAGAATGTATATGCATTAACATTAAATTGGGTTGACTAAATTCCAAAATTGTTGGTCAAAAATCGATTCTCAAAATTAATTGACATGTTCCAATAAAAAACTTGCAGTATATCCCCAGTTAACTTATTGTTTTAGCCTTTTATTGTTATAATTGGATTGTGCATGGTTGGAAACTGTCAGGTGCAAATGTTTGGATCTAACTTCTACATTTAGCCCTTTATTATTATTTGAAGTTTTATGTTTCAACCAGAAGCAAAATTGGGACAAGCCACATCTTAACCTAAACCACATTTCATGAGATCAAAAGTTTGAAAAAGATTGAGATATGGGTCTGAAATTTTAATGTGAAGAAACAGAGAAAGTTTCAATTAAATGCAAGAGGGTATTACAACCCTTTTTTAAAATTAAATTTCATATAGGATGAACAATTCAGAACATTCTGTTGGCTCTATAAATTCTGGTACTAACCTAATGACCCTGGATTTTGGGGGTGAATAATGAGACCTTCACGTTGACAACCTTGACATGTAACCCTTTCTTAACATGCAAAAGTATATATGACATATCTAATATTAATCTCTTGCTCTGTCACAAAATGAACCTTTCTATAAATAATTCTACAGATTTCCTCTGGTCTGGCAGGTGAAAAAAAGGAAACTACTTGCAGAAATAAAACAAATATAAAACAAACATGTTTCACAAAACACTTGGGATATAAATAATAAATGCTAATCATGTTAAGGCTTACCAGATGGGTTATATACTTACAAAAGGATAGTACCCTGGTGACAAATAAAGTTAATCCAAACATTTATTTCATTCATGTGAAAAAATTAACTTCATTGGTAGCATAAAGCTAGATACAAAGCATACCTACCTGAGTAAAAAAACCATTTGGAAATGAATTAATGTTAAATCTTCTGATGTTACTTAGTATAGTTCTATAGAAACTTGAAATGCAGTTAAATACAATTATTCATTCCAAAGGCATAATTACAAAATAGTACACTTTAAATCTTTCTTTGTTTACATATATATAAATAATAAATAAAAAACACTGATCTTATTAGTTTTCCTAAGAATAACAGTGCAAACTCAGTGGTGGTAGAAAAAGAACCATCTTATTTCATCTTATTGCATTTATGGCAAATGATGTTATTTTTATGGTGAAAAATGTTATATTGATGGGAATGTAAAGATTATTAAGTACTAGGGCACCTGTAACATAGAATGTTGCTCTCAGATTCCAATGGCTACATGCCAATTTTCAGTAAATTTTTTTGTTGAAATCATTAATTCAGTGAAGATTTAATTTATAGTCAGTTGCACATTCAAGACAAGCAAACAAAGTTATATATACCAGTTCTATTGTCAGGCTTTGTGTAAAGGGCACAGGCAGCAGGCAATGGCCAAGCAAAAGTAATTTTTAGATGAATCATTTCCTAGAAGGAGGAATTTTAACTGGCAGATTTTTGTCATCAGGGGTATGCTCAGTAACTACAAAACAGTATACTGCTTTATTTTGACGGGTAAAATTAGTCTATGTGTTTCCAAAATTATACCTAAGATGCAAAATAGTTGTAATCTTCTGGGCATCTAAAAGCAGCTGACCACACGTAAAAAGTGTTAAACCCAGGATTTTATATCAAGACTTGATGGGTAAAACAATTTGGGCATTATTGCCAATCAAGATTTGAGCAACTTTTGTGAAGTTCAAACCTTAACAAAACTGTTAATCTCCATCTGTGAATCTTGTTTTGGAATTAAGTTCACATGTTTTCCAAAAGGCTTTTATGAATTTTTTTTACAGTTTTCTTGTATTAATAAGGAATGTTTAATATTGGAAATTTCCTAATAAAGTTTATGACATAGTGAATCATGACTAATGTAATGTAAAAGAATTTTAAGTTAATTTTGTACATGGGAAGTTCAGCTATGAGTGAATAAGTCAAAAAACATATTGACATTAATACACAAATAACTTTCAGTGCATAAATAAAAATGCTTAATTTTCCATTCACAAATAGTACTTAATTTAATGAACCCCCCTCTCCTTAAATTACCTAAGATAACTATACTGCACACATACTATCAATAATTTTTATTCTTGCATTCTTTTCACTTATCTTTGGGTAAATAATTTTGTGACTTTTCTGAAAATGGTATCTGAACCTTGTCTTTTATTATACTTTAAACAATCACTAAGCAACTCACAAATAAACTACATTGGATTAATAATATCTTTTGAGCCCTGTTAAAGCCTTGATGCACTGCAGAGGAAACACAGCCAATTTGTTTCAAAAATATCACCTTGAAGACAGAATGCTGTGGGACCTGAGCCTGATTTTAGCCAATCAGTGACAAAGAATGTGATAAATAGGTTACTTATTACTCCAAAATAACAAAGGCATAATATGCAGAAAAATCTGTCTGCAACCTCATATCAAACTTGAGGGGAATGTCCTGTCAGTTTTTTCTCTGATTTTGCTGCTGAACTCTGTATTGAGTTGCATTTTTCGTTTCAAAACAAACATGAACAACAAACCCCTAGTAGCTGTCCCCTTAATTTTCACTAATTTAGGCATAGTACAATAAGTTCAATTTTACTTTTTTTTCATTTGTGTAATGGTTAGGCCCAGTCTGGTGTCAGCATGTTACATTACCTTGGCTTGGGTTCACTTGACTGCTGTCATTTTCTGGACTACAAGCAGTTAAAAATTTCTTGCTTTTGGCTGGTAATAGAAGTTTGAAGCTTAGATTGGAACATACATGTATAAAAAAATACTTGCTTTGACCAGACATTTATGCACCACAAGCATTCATCATTGAATATCAGGGAATACAAAAATATTATGTACACGTTCTTTTAAACTGTTTTAAAACACAATTACAAAACAGAGCATACACACTTTAATTACATAAGAAAGTAGTAAATATCAAGGTAGTATTTATTCCTTTAATGGCTCATTCTCTCTTAATTTTCTTTATATGAAACTAATGTGTGACATGCTGCGTAAGGCCTTTCAACAATAAATCCATAATAAATCATAAGCTTTTTCCAAGCTACGTTTCGAGAGATACTTCTCCCATCATCAGGCTGATGATGGGAGAAGTATCTCTTGAAATGTAGCTCAGAAATTTCAAGATTAGGTTTAGAAACTGTTTTACAGTTAAGACTGATAGTGGTCAAGGAATGTCAATCTGCAAGAAATCAAAATGAAAACAAAACCTGTCAAAATATCTCAGGCCTCCAAGGGCCTTCAATTCAAAAATTGGTCCTTTTGAACTTGTGTTAATAACAGTACAAAAATTGTCTAATTTGCCAAACTCTTCCCTCAGAAAATGCTAGAAATGTGTGCCACTGCTAAATTGTTTAATACAATGCCTTAAACTGGATGGCTCTGTTGATTAATGTTAAAAGGTTCTTGCCACATCAGCTGCTGTTGACCAACCCTTTTCTGCCCTGATGTGAATCATAGCTAAATCAGTTATCTTCTTTGCCACTTTTTTCCATTCAAAAATGCTTGTATGTTCAAATCTTTTTTCATGGCAGTATTATGGACATCTTTTGCAATGATGAAAGAGGAGCAAATAAATTAGCTTTAGAAATAGTTTTCAAATTTAATTTAAAATTAAAATCTTTAAACAGCTGCTGTGAGTTTTTTAACCTTCTATAATGGATTTACATATCTCATAAAAAAAAGGCAAAGGTTAAAATGGAGCAATATATCTGGGTTAAATAAAAACCAATAATTTATTTTTGAAAATCTTTTGACTCGTGAAAATGAAATACAATGTGCATCACAATACATCCAAACTATTTTTTACTATGTGGGCTTCTTTCCTCAGTTGGTGAGAGTTATAACTGAGTGACTAATGTTTTTAATAGTGCTTTGCCTTTTTTAGCAGTGAATACCCTTGGCAAAATACCATGCTATGCTCCCAATAATCTCAATGAAAAGGAAAAAATGTTTGGTGATAAAGCCAAGATGGCTTTCAAACAACTATTTTTACAGGACCTACATTATAGTAGTACTGCAATACTGATTGGCTATCCTGTAAAAAGATTTCTTTAATAACTAACTAACCAACTAAATAAGTAAATAAATAAATTTTCAACAAAAATGAAGTCATTTTGATACGTATCTGTCTACAATATCCATACAATGACCAACAGGTCAACTTACCATATACACCTTTTCCAAGACTTAAATAACTGCAAGAAATTGAATGAACACTGACATAAGGTAACTTTAAAGTTTAACTAAGAAAACCTTCCAGTTGAAAAACTTTCATAATGCTATTTAGTCATTATTTGTCCTCTCCAAAAGTTGGAATGGCATTTGTTAGTTTCATTATTATGATATCATCCTAACATCCCTCATAGGATAATGAACTCTATAAATTCTTCTGTGCTACCTTTCATGAAAACAGTGAACTCAATTCTTTATATCAAATCCACTATTCACCAATTAATTCACTTGAATTCATATTCAAATTTCAATGCAATATACAGGTGGCATGTCTCAGTAAGTATGCCATTTAATTTGCTCACTGTCTTCACAACTTTGAGTGGATTGTTATGCATCTTTAAATTTATTTATGAAATGCAGCATGAATCATCTTTACAATCTAAAAAATATTATCTATTTATACTTTTAACATCGTAAAATAATTCCATACAATAAATAAATATATTAGTTAACTTTTTCACTGTCATTGTAACTTGAAATGACCAGCTGTAAATCTCTATGCTTTTTTCAAAATACACCTAAAATAAGCTCTAAAATCTAAAAATACTAAATTTTCTTTTTTTTTTCAACATTTCAAGTTATTTTTATATTCTTATTTTTACTTTTGCCAATTCTAAATATGTCAATTCTTCCTTCAAAAATCAAAGCCCAACAGTGGCAAGCAATTACTTTGGTGAGAACAAATGCTCAAATACATAAACAGGGTCCAGTTTGTCATTTCTCTTTTGGAAGATAGGTCTAGGTCTTTGACATCCTCAGAAAAGGCCATTCTTTTGGGAGACAACCAAAGAGGATTCTTCTTTGGATGTGATTGGGATTAATATTCAATAGTTTTAGTAAAACTGCTCAATTTATTCAAACAAAGATATTATTTTGTACAGTATTTGTCCTGGGTATTGACATGTCCTGGGTATTGACATTAAACTGCATCCAGGTGGGGTTTTGACATGGGAGAATGAGGTTACCCTTTGCCACAACTACCTCCAGGTCACCCTTGGGCAAGGTGTAGCACCTGTTAGCCTACCCCAAAACCAATGAAGCTCCGGGTTGGCATCTGGTGGGTTAAGTCTGTCTCATGGGTAGGGAGGACTCTTTAGCTTTGGTGGGCAACCTCCCTAGTGATGGTGTCACAAAGAAAATACTGGTATTTGTTGCACATAACAATGATGGAATAAGACTACTTGATCTCTGCATAGCAAATGCACTTGCGATAATTAACACATACTTTGAAAAGACAGACAATCGGCTTATAACTTATTGCTTATAAGCTTCTTGTGAGAAGAGCTGATTTAAAACTAGTAAAAGATAGTACCGTAATTAATTTGGAAGAGTGTGCCCTACAGCTTAAACTTCTTGTTAGCTCATTGAACATCAAAACAAAGTTCAAAAGAGCTCATAGGACAACTGTACGTTGCAAAACCTGGAAACTGAAAGACAAAGCAGTACAAGTTGACTTTAGAAAGGCGATAGAAGAGACAGCCCCTGCAAGCAACACTCCTGACCATAACCAGGATGTAGACACTTTGTGGAAAGACATGAAGTCATTGTTGCTGAATGCTTCAGATAAGGTAGTCGGGAAGACAAAAGGTGGATTTGAAAGACAGAGTGACATCGTGGTGGACCGACATTATTGCAAATGTTATTAAAGAAAAATGCAAGCTATGGAAACGGTGGAAAAATGGAGGAAGTAAAGAAAATTATTTGAATGCAAAGAGATTAGCCAAGAGAGCTGTTTATCTAGCTAAAGAAGAAGCAGAGAAAAACAAAATCGAGGGGTTAGAAAGAAAGGAGGGGAAAAATTACATTTTTAAGTTAGCAAAACATCTCAAGCATGAAAACCAGGATGTGATAAACGAAAATTGCATTCGAAATGATGATTGAAGCCTTTTCAGACAATGACAGATTAATAGGCTTGGAGGCAGCATCATGAAGGTTTACTTAATGAGGAGTTTCCTTGGAACCCAGACACTCTGAGTATCCATGAACCAGTTGAAGGACCACCTATACTCATCACAGAAAAGATGACAACAAAGGCTATAAATGCCATGAAGAAAGGGAAAGCACCAGGCCCAACTGAGATAATCATTGAAATGATCAATGTGGCTGGTCCAAGAGTAACCACTCTGTTGACAACACTTGTTAATAAAATAATCTATGAGAAAAAAATACCAGACAACTGGAACCTGTTGTACATAATCAACTGCTACAAAGGTAAAGGTGACTCACTAGATTGTGGAAACTATCGCGGCCTAAAAATGCTCGACCAAGTTCAAAAACTTCTTGAGAGGATACTGGAGCCTACCATAAGATCACAAATTGATGTTGACTCAATGCAATTTGGTTTTATGCCTGGAAAAGGAACGACAGATGCCATTTTCATCCTCAGACAACTTCATGAGAAACACATCAGTACGAAAAAGAACCTTTGCTTTGCCTTCGTTGACCTAGAGAAAGTGTTTGATGGCATCCCACGAAAAGTTCTGTGGTGGTCCATGTGCAAACTTGGAATCGAGGAGTGGATAATTCAAGTTGTAAAATCAATGTATGAAAATGCCAAATCTAAGGTAAATCTTGGCTCTTGTCACAGTGATGAATTCACCTTTAAAGTCGGTGTACATCAGGGTTCTGTCCTTAGTCCTCTTTTGTTTGCTATTGTAATGGAGCCACTCTCGAGAGAGTTTCACATAAGCTGCCCATGGGAACTTCTATACGTGGATGATCTGGTAATTGCAGCCAACTCAATTGACCGTCTCATTTAAAGGTTTAAAATCTGGAAAGAAAACTTGGCCTCAAAAGGGCTTAGAGTTAATATGAAGAAAATGAAAGTGATGTTCAGCAAGCATAATGCTCCTCGTCAGAAAGACAAATCAAAATACCCATGTAGAGTTTGTGGTCTTGGCGTTGGTAGTAATTCGATCTTCTGCTCGGCTGCCAGCATTGGACCCATCACAAATGCACTAATATTAAGGTTCTTAAGATCCAAACTTTTGATGTAGAAAATGCAGAGGCGAACTAACAGAGGTAAATGATAACGATCCTGAAATCATCAATATTAAAGACAAATCACTTGAAGTTGTCAAATCATTTTGTTATCTTAGTGATACAATCAACCAGTGAGGCACATGTTTTGATGCAACTACGGATAGAGTTTGTAAAGCATGGCAAAGTTTTAGACAGCTTCTACTGGTCTTAACAAACAAATCGATTTCGCTGAGGCAGCAGGGTTATGTCTACCAGACCTGCATTAGAAGCATTCTTCTATATGCATCTGAGACCTGGGCTTTGAAAGTTGATCACCAATATCGCTTAGAAAGGAATGAAAACTCTATGATCCGCCGGATGTCTTCTGTAAAGTTAACCGATCGCAAATCAACTGCCAGTTTGAGAGAGATACTCAGCATTTGTTATATCACTAGTCAACTGAGATACAATCGCTTAAGATGGTTTGGGCATCTTNTTGTAAAGCATGGCAAAGTTTTAGACAGCTTCTACTGGTCTTAACAAACAAATCGATTTCGCTGAGGCAGCAGGGTTATGTCTACCAGACCTGCATTAGAAGCATTCTTCTATATGCATCTGAGACCTGGGCTTTGAAAGTTGATCACCAATATCGCTTAGAAAGGAATGAAAACTCTATGATCCGCCGGATGTCTTCTGTAAAGTTAACCGATCGCAAATCAACTGCCAGTTTGAGAGAGATGCTCAGCATTTGTGATATCACTAGTCAACTGAGATACAATCGCTTAAGATGGTTTGGGCATCTTAAGAGAATGGGCGACGAAAGGCCCAATACAATTCGAACTTTCGAAATTGAAGGAAATGTTGATGCAGGCGGACAAAAGAAAATGTGGATTTACTGCGTGAAAAAAAATCTCTGCTGATCTTTGTCTTCCTGCTAATCTTGCTGAAGATCGCTCAGTGTGGCATGCTCGAATCAAGCCTCAATGTGGCATTGTCCAACCTCCAAACAGAGGGAACCACGGACGTTAAACCGAAGAGTAAGAGAGTAAGTAAGTATTTGGAGATCCTAACTTAGGTCTCAGAAAATGTCATGAAAACCTTGTCATTAAGCTGTTTTAAGACATGTATTTGAGCCAATGAGTTAATTACCACAAAGTAGTAAATTTATTGGCAAGAAATCTTACTCTTTGATATTCTTGAGTGACTTGTGTTAAGTAATAGCAAAATAGATAACCCCCAAAAAATGATAAAAACTTAATAGTGTTATGCTGGTAAGGTGTTTGCATGCATGTATGCAGTAAGTTTCTTAATCAAATACCATTAAAATAAGCTTCACAACATGTAATAAACAGTGAAACAAACATAAAGATATTCCAATTCTTCAGTTCTTTCCTGTTAATGTTAGTAAGGTCTACCCAAACTTGCAAATGAAAATACAGGGTACAAAATGCAGAAGGTAAAATGGTTAAAAATCTGAACCTCTCCCAATTAAATTACAAAAAACCCAACAATGCTATAAATGGGATTATGGGCACTTTCTTCTTAAATGAAATGCTTGGATGCATCTTTACTTAATGACAACATTAGCTTTGCTTAATGAAAATACAATTAGAATTGCAGTGAAGGGGCCAATGCATAATTACTAAAGACAATGGTAAAATATTTTCCTTTCAGTATATTTATTTATATAAAACAATAGGAATCATCCAGAGAGAAGTCATGCTAAAACGCCATCCACAATAAATAAAGTATAAAGTGGATGGCAAAAATTTTGAGTGCATGAAATTACTCTAATGCCACACACCTGCATGTTATGTATATATGTCTTGCATGGCATTAACAATACAGTGGAGCTGTGTAAAGGATAAAATTGTTAGCTTGTACATTGGATAATATATAACATGGTCTTACCAAGCTCGAAAACTATAAGGTAGACGGATTGATGGGTAGATAATGAGATTGATAAATGGATGGATTGACAGATAGGTACAATGATCTGCTTTAATCAATATCTTTTATGTGGATACACATTTGTAATTCAACATAATATACTGTTCAGTGGCTAACCTCGTGCTCCAGGACCCTCAGAGATCCAAGACAAACCATTTCATTACAAGGCTACAAAGCTCATTCATTATTGACACGAAAAAAATTGACCCCTGTTTTCCTAATTTCCCATTTAACTCCAAATACTAAAAGGTAAACCTACATGGTTTGCTATCGGTGCTCGTTGTTTTCACCATAAAAACATAACCTCTTCAATCCAAGTGTCAACCTGCACGAAAACCATATAATTCGCCTTTTCTCAACCACAATTTTGGCAAGAATAATGAAAAAAATCTTGTTAAATCTTCCGGTCATGTCTTTCAATTGGCCTAAACAAAGTAGGCCTATCAAGCACAATTGGCTACTAACCCTAAATGAATTAGACCTTAACACTGCATTGTTTACTCCTTTCCGATTCGTGTTATTCTGCCGGCTAGTGATACAAGTTCTTGCACATAACTGGGAAAACAGATCTTACCTTTTCTAATTTATTGATGTGGGATGTATCATTGGTCGTTTGGCATGCAATGATTGATAACAGACACGGTCAAAACCCAACCATAAAAAACCGTACAAAAAGCCACAAGGATTTTTTTTGGTGTAAACCGAGCTGCGGCCACTGCCACGTCCGTTTCGTGTTTCAGATGACTGCCACTAACAGGAAGATTGTAAAGTAAAAATATTCGACCATGTTATGTTTTCAAACTAAAAATTGAGATAAACGTGGTGGTATACTGCAATAGGCCTAAAGTGTTTTTCTCGCTCTCACATACAGGGCAACAATGACCAATATCAATCACGGTATAATGTTTTCACATTAATATTGGGTCATAGTGGAAATACAACATCCTTTTTACATTGTATTTCCCAAACCATCCCCATCTTATCATCAAATAGTTCAGATTGAATATTGGTTTGCCAACAAGGCGCATCGAATAGTTTCATATCTCAAATGACGCTCAAAGTCAAACTGCAATCGCGACAATCAAAATTTCTGTCAGCAAGATGCCAGTTACTTTGAGAACTCGTTAAATATATCTCTTGGCCCTTCTTGGACGGAAGATTTTATGAAGACATTAAAAGAAGATGAAAACTTACTCCGACAGAAAAAATGCTAGTTTGCTTTTTGAAAGGTTGACGATATCCATTTTCTGATTCCAGTGCAATGTCTTTTCTTGGCTTTGCTGATCGATGTGTTGGAGTAACAACTTTCGACTGTTCTGTCATGGATCCAGTCACCATAGCTGATATCTCACTTTGCTGCTACGAAAAAGGAAAGCTAATCCAAGTGCATTATCCGCTTCATTCAATTACTGTCCATCACACATCACAGAAAGTGGATTACAATTAAGTAAGGGTTTTAATTTATAAACGATATTGAATTCTAACAACTAAAGTGACCTTCGTTACTTTTCCAACTGTTGGATCAGTTTTTTCTCAATAAGAAGAAGCTGTGGCTCAGTGAAGCGTGCTGATTTCTAAAAACATACAACTTGTTTAACCACGATTCACCTTCAAAAAGAGACGAAATGACAAAGTTCCAAATGGAGGGTTGCAATCACGTGATCTTTCCTCTTGCATTTGGATGTCTTCCTGTCAATTCATGAAGACAAAACATTATTTAGTTCCTCAATGTACCTGCCCCCTTCAATAACTGCCTGTCTAAATTTAAGGACAATCCCAAATACTCCAACCCGCCATTTAGCACCCTGAGTGGTTTGGTCATGAGTAAGAAGGGTTGGATTACCGTATTTTCTCTATTAAACGCCCCCTCTCTAAAGAGTTTAAAGGGGGCGTTTAATAGAAAAATAGCCAGTTATGACGATGTTCTGTTCTATGATGATACGTTAATTATACACCGGAAACATCCGATACAACTTTTTTTTTCTGGTGCTTCAATTCTAAGCAAGATTTATATCTGGTTTTTCTTTTGCAAATTTCTTCATCTGGCACCATCGCTATTTTCTTGTCTTTGGTTAGAGCTGTAAATTTTGCAGGCACCATCAAATTTCCCGTTTCCGTTTGCCCGTAACTTTGACTGTTATTTGGTTGCCGGGATTTTCATTCAGAAAATGGTGCATCAGACTTGAAATTTCTATAGGAACATGACCAACCAATTCTTCCTTTTCTTCTTCGTTATTTTTATATACCCCAATGGCAACTTATCATATTCTAGTGCTTCGGATCGATCATCCTGACGGGCTGCTAGTGTTTCTCCAACACATGGCGTTCAAATACGTTTATAAACATGGTGGCCCCTAATAATACTTTGAAATACCACCCTGTGGTACAGTTGAAATTGTGTTTCTCTACAGCTCTTGCCATTTCTGTCTTGTAAGTCTTGCAAATTAAAGAAAGGGTGAAACCATTGCATTGCATCTAAAAGACACTTTTTTGAAATTCGAAAATTCGAATCATTATTCCGATCAACGAGTAAAACCAGTGCATTGTAAGAAAAGAAAACGTGACTTCTAAACAAATCTGGTACAATACATGCTGCAGTTTTACAAAAGCAAGATGAGCAATCAGCGGAATTATCAACTCAAGTAATTTCTCACCACAAGGGCGAACAAAGAAAAAATACAGCATGGAATTTAAAGGAAATGTCATAATGTACGCAAAGGAAAATTCTCATCATTCTGCAGCGTAAATGTTTAGTAGTGACCGCAAAAGAGTTCGCGAATGGGTCAACAATGAAGAGAAAGAAGCCAATATGCATATTGCACACCACACACTGCCCTCTGCGCACTGGATAAACAAAAAATTGATAATAATGAAAATCACATTAACCCTTTACACGAAGAAAATTCCACTTTCCAAAACCAAACTATAATTTTATCAGGTCTACTTAATTGTCAGAAATGACAATCAATTTTACACTTCTTCTTCTTCTTCTTTTTTTTCTGCTGACATGTCCCTTGCTAGGGGTCGTCATAGCGAATGTGGCTTCAATGTGACAATCAATTTTACACATTTGTAGCATATTCACGTGAATATTTACGTCTTTACCTTATGTCAAATTTTATTACAATATTACCTTATCTAACCATGGATGAATTGATTTCACAGAAGTGTTTTGACTCTCTTTTGAAAAAGTCGCAAAACTTATCCTGGCAGTTTCATATTTATTTGAATAATAAGTTTCAAATAACCTTAATGACAATTTTTTCCTTCTCTTAAAAGCTGTCATTTTTCAACAAACTCGTTTTTTAAAAACAAGTTCAAGTTATTCTCTGTTGAAAACAAAACCAAACTTCTCAAGAATAGTTGAATTTTTAACCTTTCTGAATATTGCTTTGCTTTTGGTAGTTTGCAACTTGTAAATACGAAGAAATAAAAAAATTGAGTTGTGCGATTGTTTGAATTCGTGGACCTGATAGAAAAGACAGTTCCTAAAATCTTACAAGTTCCCAAAACTTTAAGAAGGTGGTCTGACAAAATGTCTCTTGACAAAACCATCACTTGGTGTAACAACCATGCCAGGAAAACTTTTCCAGGGACTTTCGTCATTAAAACGATGAACTGTATCTTTAGAAGAAGTCCAATATCTACAGGCCTTACATTAATAGTAGTTTTATTGTATATAGTAAATTGTAATTATATGTGGGTGTTCCTGAAGTTCTTATCCTGTGTAAATATCCAAAAATAGATAAATGAATAAATGAATAAACCAGGAAATAGATGTCCACACTGAAAGTGTGGAACATGTCCGAGTGAGCAAGCGAGAATTATTCAAAATATAAATGTACTTTAATGTAATGTTTAGCATGATCATACTAAAGTTAGCGTCATCACGTTGTTTAGAAAGAAAAGAATCATCTGGTGTCCCACAGACTTGAAGGTGTCATGTCAGATTTCATATTTGATTTTGCAGTGCATGACCTAACGGCCGGTATCACTGAAGAAAAGCTGAAAGACTTACCTTCAAAGATTTGTAACATGGTTGTTGTGATGAGTTCTTCTGAAAAACTTAAAACTTTGGATTTGTAAAGAAAAACACCTCTCTGTCGCACTAAAATTGCGTCATTCAAGACAAAAACAAAGCTTCAGTGAAATCGCGGACTTTTGAAAATTGCCAGATGGGTTCAACATAAAAAGAACAATTATTTTGAAAAAACGCCACTTTTCACTGCGGACGCTTTGTAAAAATCACTTTTAAAAAACTGTTTTGCTACTGAAGCAGAATTTTACTCATATGGGTGATATTTTATAATAAAATTTTAATTTCTGACCAGTCAGACAACTGCAAGTACCTTTTTGGAACTTCGTGAGGGTGGAAATTTCAGGGCCTAACTCCACAGTACATAAGCAACTTTTGACTGTTGGAAGGAGTACTCACTAAAAAATAAAATGAAATGGTGTTTTAATCAAAATCAGCCAAATTTTGAAGATTGGAATTGCATGTGTTAAGCATGTCTGGTGTTGAGGATTACGAGGTGAGTAGTTCTTTTGTATCCAGCGTAGTTTTAAAATGTTAATGTTTATAACGATTGGTCAAATCCTCCAACCATTTAAAAATTTCATACCCAGCCCTGAACACTGACGGTCACAGGCTTTTGTTCATAATAGATATTACGTTTAAAGCTATAACATTAGTAAAGTCTGTCATTTTTTTGTTTTGGTTGTTAAAAATTACAAGACACCTTGGTGAAAAAACAGTTATGACCTCCCCCATTGATAAGTGCACAACAAGTTAATGTAAACATTCATATATGTACGTATCTATGTACAAGATCCCAATTGTTTCAAAAAGAATTTGCATTGCATTTTGTTTCCAATCACCAGTAATCACAAAAAGCTATAATTTACTGTATTTCTTAGCTTGACCCTTACTAACTTGATTCCTCGGACCCTCAAAAACAAGTTGCCCCGCTGGGCATAATATTTCATTCTTGACTGTAACACAGCTATATGAAAAGACTGTAAGATTAGTGGCATTTTCTTATTTATTACTTTTATGGGCATTGCACTGCAGTGTATCAGTAGACTAACTTCCATTAATCCACTAACATTTTAATTAATCTTTATTAGAACAACAAGATGGAGAGAGTCGTAATAAGTCGGTCCAAAACTAATAAATGCACACGTTGCAATGTTGTATTTTCAAATGATCCCAAAGTAGCAATTACAATACTTTAAGTTTTCATATGCAACAGAATTAATAAATACATCTTGTACGATCTCTCCTCAGAGCATTTGATACAGCACTTGTGTGCACATGTGAATACTGATTCAGTTTTTGAATAAACCTGTGTTATACATCAAGTTTGTGTTGAACAAAAAAACAAAGTAATACTGGAGATAAATGTTTTTCATAATAGCTGCAACATTCAATTTAACTTTCTTACCAAACATGTTATCAGAATCCTTGTTTCTCTTAGCAGCTGATTAAAGCAATGCGTCGTATTAAGAAGCAAGCTATACTTTCTGATACACTTGTTGCTTTATACAAACTTTATCTACATTATTATCAGTTTTTGAGGACTAGTAGGCAAGTACTTGCTCTTCATAACAGCTGCCGATGGTTTGTGAAAAATGTATAGTTTAAATTTATTCAAACCTACTGTTGCTTTTGTTGTATTCTTTGTATAAAACATATTTCTTGCACGTACATTCTAGTGGTAATAATTCACGCTTACTTTCACGTATCTATTCTGTGACTCTTTTTTGACTGTTCAAAGCATTTGGCATTCAATTGTCTGAACTTTCTTAATAATTGTCATAATGATTGATATTTTCAAGTTGTGGAAATCCTCCAATATCAAAAATTTCTTTTTTACTGTTCTCGTCTTTTCTTGCCAAGGCTCATCTCTTCAAGGCTTGCTGTTTCTCTTTCACTGCTCTTAGTTCGCCTGGCCTCCACCATCAAGACTCTTTTTTTAGGTATTTCTCCTTCTTGAGACTCCCAACCTCGCCTTTGCAAGTTCTGAAACTTCACTACAGATGTCGTCCCGTGTAGCCTTGCCGTCTTGATTCTTTTCAACCATCAAACCTCTCTTGTCATATCTTTCCAGGACGTTTCCCACTCTCCCACTTTACTAGTATATACTCGACCACAGATTTGTACCTCGCACTTCTGAATGTCAACAGATAGTTCTGCCTCTTGGGAAAGGAATTGTTGGCTATTACCAAGTCATGTGTCTGTGACATGTGAAGAATTTTCTCTCCTACATTTTTATTCCCTATAGAGTTTCCACCATGCCATTGATTAAAACCTGTTCTTTCCATCCTGACATGCCCATTTACATCTACTCCAAGAAACACTTTTTCTGCACTCGATATTTGTCATATAGAATCCTCAAACTGCCTCAAGGGCTTCTTTTTCTCTTAAGATGTGCACCCGGGCTGAGGGGCATGACATTGTAATTTTTGCCAAGTGTTACCAGTTTCATCAACAATGCTCTGTCCGACATCTTCTCCACAGTAATGACCTCATCAAGTCAGTCATCACTGAGCCATATTCCAACACCACTATCAGGTCCTTTATAGTCCTTTATAGTATAAACTGTAGCCATCTCCTATGCCGCGTACTTTCCTTTAGGAATTTTCTCCTGTTCAGCGCGTCTCTTATGGGCACAGAATGTCAATCTTCCTGGGTGTTACGACGTCTGCTATGTCTGGAATTTTTCCAGTTAATTTACCAATATTGATGGCAGCCACGCGCAACTGATGATTATACTGCATATATTTACTCTTTCTCTCTTGTCCATTGCTCACAGCATCGGGGGAGAGGGAGGGTGGTTCCGCTGCGTGTCGCTTACAGGGTATTCCCTAGCATTCTGTAATTTTATATAGTATTCCTGCATTTTTACTAATAAAACAAGGTTTAAACAGGCCGGATGCCCTTCCTGCCACCTAACCCTTCTTTTTTATCCGGGTTTGGAACCCGGTGAGCTTTGCCCTCTTGGCCACATTTTCCGATATGATGAATATCATTTGCTAATTCCTTTACTTGTCGTCATCAAAATCTCCTAATGCTTGAATATTATCTTTAAATATTTCGCTGAGTCCTTTTGCTTGTTTTCCTTTTCATCTTGGTAAAAGCAGCTTTCACTGCGGGTCTTAGAGATACTGTATCCTCTATGATTTTCCTAATTTTTCGCTTTCTACTTCCGCTGTCTTGGAAAAGCTCTTTTTGGACTTTGCCCACCTTTCAATGATGACATGATAAGCGCCTTATTTGTAGGTTGAAGGGCTCACCAGATGGAAGTGTTAAGGAATGGGAAAATCTTGCTATTTAGAACAATAACAAAGTTTTTTGTCCTTTTTTTCTGAGAAATGGGCGTTAAGTTATAATTCTTTTGCTTTTTGTACTCTATTTTTTATTTTCCGGTATAACTGTTGATACTTACCTCTGTTTGTGTGCCTGATAGTTAGCCTCTCTTTCATTAGCTAAGGTGTTCCTTCAATCATCCATTTTAATTTATTTTTTCTTTTTCTATTTAGGAATGAGACATTTTGCTGCTTCCACAAAAAACTATTTCAAAATCTTGACCGTCACAGCCAAAGCTGTTTTGTTAGTGTTATTTTTGTGAGGTTGTTAAAAATCTGGCTGTTAATTTTGTTTTAGTTTTTAACAATTGGCTAGTGTTTCAAATGTCATACCTGTTCAGATGTTCATTATTTTCCTAGAAACATCTTGACGAATTTTCACTCGCTTAACTTTTAACCACTGATTTCAAAACTTGTACAATATTTATTTGTAAATTAATTGCTTTTCTCCATTATTTTAATTGTATTATACTTTTTTTTTTATACACATGACTTATATGAAAAACAGTTATGTAAACTGATATAATGCACCTGTTGAAATATTATCAAATAATAATAATAATAATAACAATAATAACCACCTTTCCTTGATTTAAAATTTATAGATAACTGAAACGTAGTCACTTTCGCATTTTGCTTCTGGATAACTCTTTAAAACGTTCAGAAATAAGAATATGATTGTTTTAGTTTTTAGAAATTGCTTCCTGCACCATTCTAAGTCTATCTTCTCCTTAGTGTTTTTTTCAAGATTTGATTCAATGTCACTTGGAGTCATGTCACCTGACTTTCTACTCACAACATACTCATCCTATTGATGTTGTGATTCTACGCATGAAATAGTTCTCAGATTTTAGCTTCTTTTCTCGAGTTGCCACACTTAGAAATTTAGTTCTAAGTAACTATTTTTCTTCTTGTTGTGATCCGAACGTTTTCAAATTTAGAGTACACTTAGATTCGTCGTCTAAAATTTAAATTTCATTATAGATTCATAAAGTGAGTACTTTCACGCATTGTATTTGGTTTTCTTTGATATACATATGTAACTTAAAATTATGTTTCATTATTTCTGGAAAAAAAGTACATAACTCTGAGTTTCTTGCTCACGCATTCATCAGATGTGTACATCTGATGAATGTGTGAGCTTTGAGAGATTAAAAAAAACATTTGGAAGTTTAACTTACATTGGCTCTTTACTAAATATTGAGTACTCTGCAAATTTGTTTGTTCATCTGCTAATGTTATATATATATATATATATAATGTATATTAATATATATATAATAAATATTAACATATATAATAGATATTAACTTATATAATATCATAACTGATTTTTTGTGTTTGTCCATCCAGTTGAAGACAAGAGTACTTAATACAATCGTACAGCATTTATATGTATCAATCAAACAAGATATTACATTTCTTTAGCAGCTCATAATTTCATGTTTATTAAACAATGAAGCAAACAATCATTAGACCACAGTTGTAGCCTGATGATGCATATAATAAACTTGAAACTTTGACTTGCAAAAGAAGTGTAATATTTTGTTTCGCTGATACTAATTTTGCATGTTATATATATATACATGCATATACATATAAAAAAATGCACGTGAATAGGAAAAACAAGCAATGAAGGATGGTTGAAATTTTAACATTTATTGAACATTTATTTAAAAGTAAATTTACCTGGCAGTAACATACTATTTTTTCAAACTGGCCATACTGTTATTTAAAAAAACATTTGTAATCAACATACAATAAAAACTGCTAAATACCTAAGGGATTGAAAAAATTGCTAACCAAATGTAGCCAAACACAGTAACGAGGTGGTAGCTCCCACGAGATAACAACGTAAAAAAAAGGGAAAGGAAGGTAATTACTGCCTAAAACAGAAATAATTTTTGTTNTATATATATATATATATATATATATATATATATATATACATGCATATACATATAAAAAAATGCACGTGAATAGGAAAAACAACCAATGAAGGTTGGTTGAAATTTAAAAATTTATTGAACATTTATTTAAAAGTAAATTTACCTGGCAGTAACATACTATTTTTTCAAACTGGCCATACTGTTATTTAAAAAAACATTTGTAATCAACATACAATAAAAACTGCTAAATACCTAAGGGATTGAAAAAATTGCTAACCAAATGTAGCCAAACACAGTAACGAGGTGGTAGCCCCCACGAGATAACAACGTAAAAAAAAGGGAAAGGAAGGTAATTACTGCCTAAAACAGAAATAATTTTTGTTTCATTCTGTGCCTTATATGTATAATTACGTCTAGTCCTGAACTCTTAGTTTCATTCTTATACTATTATAAGGTAAATAACCATTGAAAATTTTTCATGCAAGGAGAACTAAAATCAGAAATTTTTTTTCCAAAATTTGTTTGATCTTTACACTATTATTTGCTAGTATAAAAAACCAACAAAATAAATAAAAAGTCACCAATTTTTAGGGAAATATTCTGAAATCAATCTAATTTTTTATTCAGTTATTTCCTTTGGTTTTGTACGGTCAAAAGTTTTCGGTTTTCATGCAAACAAGGGCAGTATAACTTCACATATACTGGATATTGCTTTTGCACTTCTAATAATCATCTTTTATAGCGTTGGTATTGTATTGTTGTCTTTTTTAATCTTTAGATCTAAATTGGTGATGAGGTGTTTTTTTATCTTACAATTACATTACAATTTCGGTGGAAAATGTAAAAGCATATGAAAATTGTCTTTACATCAGGGTCAGGTTGTCTGACTACAAAGGCTTGGAGCAGCCTGGATTAGAGCTTTAGTACGAGTAAATCAGGTTGAGTATTTTTTCTTGTGTTTCAAGATATGTACCGAGCAGTGAAAAATAAATTAAGTTTGTGACCGTTCAAAAAAACGCTCTGGACCCCAAATTTTAAAATCTTTCCTGTAAAACAACCACCTCGAATGCTAAATGTACTCAGTATTTATCTGACTAAATATCTTTAATTGCGCGCCTTTTTAACTGAGTCACTGCTGCGATTGTATGCTTGAGGAAATGACCATTTTTGGGTTTCCGAGATTTTTTTGCCCAGCTTTGCAGGAGGAAGTTGTATGAATCACGCGTGTCTAAGTTTACAAACCCCGGAAGACTGACAACAAGAATAAAATTAGAATTAAGAATCAGCGATTCTGTATACAACTACATGAGAACTTTCCTTGGGTTTGTTGAGGTAAAAGTAACAAAGAAACGAAGGAAGAAGTTCAGAATAGAATATGCTATACATTTCTGCTAGGCTTCCTTGATAATGGGAGATTTATCAATTAAAATTTGAATACCTGAAAATTATTTCTCTCCGAAACCCCTTTTCTACAGTATATTTTTGCATAAAAGCGAGACATAAAATGATGGTTTCAAACCCCCTTAACTTGCCAACAGAAACCAATTATCATTCCAAAATGTTCTAACTATACCAAATTTCAAAATCCCGTACCCTGCGTAATTTTTTCTCGTGGCTGTAAAATTCCGACACTAAATCCAAATGATTAAGTGTCGGTTATAAATATTATTTTACATTAATAAAACGAAAAATAGAAAGTCTGGAGAAGTAAGTATCAAAAATTGTTAAATAGTCAAATAATAAAGAATACTATAACAGGGGTTGATTTAATAAAAATTGAATCAAGAACAATATGAAGGTGAGCACAGCTCCTTGTGCAAAGTTTTACGAATAGATGAATGAAAGTATCAAGAATCTTATTGTGAATCGCATGGTTCAAGCATTTATAATATTTTGAAAGAAAATTCCCCTTTGAAGTAAGATATTTGAGCTACGTCAATATGATACCCAGTCTATTTCTCTTACTCTTCGAGACTAATTTCATATGTTCTTATATAGTATTGTTCAAGTCAAATAATGCTAGGTTATCGAAAAACTCCAATAACACCTGAATAATTTAATATTATNATAAAACGAAAAATAGAAAGTCTGGAGAAGTAAGTATCAAAAATTGTTAAATAGTCAAATAATAAAGAATACTATAACAGGGGTTGATTTAATAAAAATTGAATCAAGAACAATATGAAGGTGAGCACAGCTCCTTGTGCAAAGTTTTGCGAATAGATGAATGAAAGTATCAAGAATCTTATTGTGAATCGCATGGTTCAAGCATTTATAATATTTTGAAAGAAAATTCCCCTTTGAAGTAAGATATTTGAGCTACGTCAATATGATACCCAGTCTATTTCTCTTACTCTTCGAGACTAATTTCATATGTTCTTATATAGTATTGTTCAAGTCAAATAATGCTAGGTTATCGAAAAACTCCAATAACACCTGAATAATTTAATATTATTTAATATTGTTGCCAGCTCTTTATTCTAAAAATAAACCGAATTACAAACAATACCATTACGCTCATATTTACAAATCTTTAGATTATGTGGTCACATCAACACAAAGAGATCAAAATACCCTATTTAAAAGCTCATGTTCAATGATGACAAAACTATTATGTTTTTGTCAACATTGATTTTGATGTCAGGGAAGGGTATAAACAATATGAATGAAGATATTTTCCCACTGTACATAAATTCCTATGAACAGCTAACCCTTTCTTTCGCGCTAAGTGAAAGCATGTTTTTGCTTGATTTCCATATTTGCGATATAAAATTCCATTGATAACCATCATTGGTAAAATATTGATCGAGTTCTGGATCTACAAAAAGGAGTTCTTTAGTTTTAAATAGATCGTTTTTGTGAAATATTTGACATTCGTCTTCATAACAATTTCTTTGTGCAGCATTTCCACGATATATTCGGTGCTCTGACCGCAAGGATAGGCGCAGGATTTTGCTACATCTTCCTAGAAACATCCATGAAGCTATGGGATTAAAAAAATTTTCTGAAGAATATCAAGAATGTCATCATTACTAATAATACTTCGCAATTCAGCAAAAATTAATACCTCGTACCAGAGAAAAGGCTTTTGATGGATAAATTCTTTTAGTAAAGTTCGCAAATTTAGATTTTTGGAGCGTGGTATTTGATTA
Organism: Morbakka virulenta; assembly: GCA_003991215.1. Taxonomy (NCBI): domain Eukaryota; kingdom Metazoa; phylum Cnidaria; class Cubozoa; order Carybdeida; family Carukiidae; genus Morbakka; species Morbakka virulenta. Next base: position 2,927,518 of record RDPX01000066.1, read on the forward strand.
ACCATCTGCAGCAGCAAAAGTGAAAGATGTTGAATCAAGCAAAGTCATCACGTTTAAATCATTGTTACTAGGAAATGGCCTGAAAACAAAGAACTTTTAGTGAACTGAGTCTTACTTACATACTTAAATCTCAGAAGGTACAAAAGGTTTGGAGATCACTCCCTTGACTGTTGCGGGTCTGCAGCTGCACGGAGTGCTGAATACCATGTTTTCCAACCAGCATCATTCCACTCTACCTCCACTATCCTTCACCGGGTTGTCTTTGAGCGGCCTCTCTTCCTTCCATATATCGGTACTGACAACAAAAGGCTCTTGAAAACCGAGGCTTTTATCTTTCTGCTGATGCCACCAACTTATCAGATGTTTGATAGCCGTTTAAATAGTGCACTTTTCTCTTTCTCATGTCTGCGATGCCTTCTCCAACCTTTGCCACAGTGGGTCTCAGTTACGTAAAACTTTGCACCTCTTTTACTTCATTTTCTCTTACATTCAGCTTTTCTTCTCTCCTAATGTTGGTTTTTATCACTTTGCACTTCTTGTCATTAAGCTTTAGTCCAACTTTACCAGTCTCTTCAAGTCTCGATGTTTTCAACTGTAAATGGTTTATGGTGTATGATAGAAGGACTAAATCACCTACAAAATCGAGGTCTCCAACAAGGTTGTAAAGTTCAATACGATCCCTGATCCCTCACCTTCCGTTGTTTTGTGCATGATCCAGTCCATCAATATAAGAAGAGGAATCCTGACATGTAAAATCCCTGTTTCACTCTGGTCATCACTAGGACGCAATCTGTTGTTTCACCTTTGTCAACAACGGAGCACTGAAAGTCCTCATGAGGGAAATTGACCATCTGGATCAGCTTAATGAAAATTCCATACTGACGCATGATGATGCAGATGCTGTCTCTGTGTATGCAGGCAAAACCCTTTTCAAAATCATCAAAGTGTATGTATAGAGTAGAATTCTATTTATTGACTTGCTCCAAAGCATTTCTGGGTATAAATATCTAATTTAGAGTTCCCCTGTTAATCCTAAACCCAATCCTTCCTCAGTAACAATTCCAGTCCTGGTTGTATCCTGTTGACCAGAATCCTGCTGAGCAATTTGCTATCCAGTACCATCAATGTAACCATCTCTACAATTATTTGGTCTGCTTCAGAAGCTTTTCACTTCTTGAGGGCCTTTATCTCTTGCAAAGTTGTTGCCTCCGTTGGGATGTCAAGCTCTTTTCACTCCTCTGCTTCTTCTTGTGGTGGCTCTCCAGGTGCATTGCTTCTTCCCTCTTGCCAGCATTGTTCCTTTAATTTTCAGCAGCTCTCACTTCTTGTTCTTCACTGGTGCTGCTTATCTTGTACTTTGTGTTGCATTGCTCTTTCTCTCCTCTGTTTTCTGCCGCATTCTGTGCTCTTTGTCCTTTCTGGGCTATTTCCTATTGTTCTCCTTCACATTCCTCTTCATTCCCCTGTACGTCTTCATGTGTTCTGCTCTCATCCTACTTATAATCCTTTCTGAACAGGAGGTATTAATCCATTCTTAATCTCTTTCCTCTCATGTATCAATTTTCAGGCTTTGTCGCTGATCCAGTTATTGTGGCTGGCTTGCTCTTCCCTTTCCTAAACCCAAGCACTTCCTCTGCTACTTTGATGAATGCACTTCTCTGCTATTCCCACACCTTCTCAAATCTTCACTCTCAATTCTGTTCTCCTCAAGATTGCTTCTTATTGTCTAGCAGTATTTCCTCTTTATTTTCTCATCCTTCAGTCGATCCACGTTGAGTTGTTGGTTTTACCTTGTTCTTTTGTGACGAAGTATGTTGTTGGTCCTTACCAGGTAATGGTCTCTGTTTGCATCTGCTCCTCTCTGTGCCCGTGAGTGAAGTGTAGACAAGCTTTACTGCCCGCAAATCATAAGATGGTAATTTTAATTCTTTACCCTCAAATCTGCTGAAATTAATGTTTACTGTTGTTGGTGATCCCTGTTCCTCCCAGGTTTTCTTGATGAAAACTGATGTCCTTAGTTTCCTTACCTAGCTGTTTTTCACAGGAATAGGTTTTTAGCCTCTTTTCCAACAACCAAACGTGGAGGACCAGGTTTTTTTGTCAGGTCCTCTTTTTCTTCTACTGGATTGGTCCACGTGTCCAATACTTCTTACAGTCATTCGGGGGTCACGACTTTGTGCTGTGCAACCCCAGTGCGAGGGTGATCATTGTTTGTCTGTTTGACATTTGCTGATAATCTCGTCAACTATGAAAAGTATAAAACAGTTACTGTTCTTCCTCATCCACAAGCAAATGTTGCACTGTACTTTTTACAAAATACATTGCTCAAACCTGAGGAAAGGCGGGTTCTGTTTTGGCCTCCCTGAAATACAAAATAATGGTCCATTTTGTTGTATGGTAAATCTACGATTGGCAGAGCAACTTTCCTTTTATGGCCAATTGTTTGTGTTGCTGACCTGTTACGTTTCTTTGGTTGTTCAGCAGTACTTTCTTGAACAACGTCTTTTTAAAACTACTTTCATCCTAAGAAAGGCCGAAATCCACGTTAGTGTAGAAAATCACTTTTTCTTATTTGACTTTTTTCTTTCTACTTTTAAATATTTATATTTATTTATTTTCCCCTCAAATTCGCACACGTAGTATGCCATTTTACTTCCAGGGACATGGGAAAGGCTCGAATAGTTAGCCACTTGCATGGTAACCTTTTAATTTAACCACTTTGTGGCTTCATTATTATTGCTTCATTTTGACCAGGGTCATCATCATTGCACGTCAACTTCTTCATCGTTGTCTTTCTCCTGCTCCCATAAGGGGTAACCATAGGGGATCGATACCCTCTATTTTTCACGATCTTTTTCGTCCTTTTTCTGTACTCTTGCTTCTCTCGTGTGTCATGGAAGATTTATGAAATGTAATAAAAATTACACAAAAATAGATATTTCACTATAATGATAACATAGTATTTAACTAGAAATAATTTATTTATTGTTAGTTAATTATTAATTGTATTCATTCTAATAATGAAATACTAAAATATACCATGGTAGCTATATCTTTATCATTACGTATTATAATTAATACATAAGATGATCACTATTAGTATTAGAAATAGATATGTAAATAAAAATAGATACTTATTTAATTTGAAAAATAAGTAAGAATAGAGAATATCAAATAAAAAAAATCAAAGAGAAAAATTATATATTTGGGAACAACGGCAAATAAACATACTTAGCTGAAAACTTCTCACTAAATCCCATCACCGATTTTTTCGTTCAATTTTATTTGATTCGTCCTCCTCATCATCGGAATTATATTCACCTTCACAGGTTTTCAGTTCTGGCAAACCTGATTTCCCAACTGGCTCTAGGACATAAACAAGTGCTTTCTCCAGATTATATTTATGTGTTTCTTTCTCTTTATGGAAAGGGCCGTAGCAGATATTATTTTAAAGGATTGGAAGAATACATTGTTTTGTTATGCTAATATAAATGAAGTCTTTTTCAGAGTGGCATTCAAAAACATATCGACTAGTTAGTTCTTTTGTTCCCAAGTCCCTTTTTTGTGTTTTATTTCACGTATGATACAAGAAATTCCTCACTGCCAAATCAAAGTCCCTCTGAAGGGCACCGTCTGAGCTCCAATTGCTGGGGGGAAATGACGTTAAAACTAAAAAACAAATATTAAAAAATTCACGTATGATACAAATAAATACACATGCTTCAGGAGGTAAAAAAAGAACCTGAAAGCATTTTTTATGTTTCATAGCTAATTGAAGCTATAGTCTTTCCAAATCATTTCAAAGTTTACAAAAAATATCTTTTGGAAAATATTAATCGAGAGAATGGGACGAGTACCTTTGGCACATATTAATTAACTCCTTCTTCAGCCTTTATTTTGGAAGATGACACAAGCCAATATTTCACACTCAGGTAAAAAAAAACATCATCAGAAAGCATGAAAACGAAGCTTTACAAAAATGAAAATGACAGTGCGAGGCCATCTTAAATAACTTGTATCATATTCGATAAAAATACCAAAAAGGTTAAACTACAAAGAAACTGAGAGGAATGGAATATTTGACTCAAATAAACCCTCAAAATTGGGCTAAAGTTCACTAGTTTCTGCCAAACACCTACTATTATATTGAGATAATCAATTTCCAGTCGTGAGGTCATTTGGGTAGGTCTTATACCCTTTGAATATTGCAACGTAGTATCATAGTCATGGAAACGTTATAATTAGTAGTGTATAATAGTATAGGTAAGCAGAAAGAGGGATCGGCATTAGAGATAGTGGACCCTGATGAGGTCCTAAAATCAAAGGTGTATCTATGGAAAGCCATGAGCCAGCAAGCTATTCGACATTTTCAATATAGAAAAGATAAACAAAGTAATGGACGATGATCAGAGACTAAGTAAATGTCATACTCCACAAAGTTATCTTTGGAGTTTCTATATTTTCCCCATACAGTTATTTTAATATATTTTGGATAATAATTGAATATACATGTATAGATAATTATGTACAAACGAAAGGTGGTATTTATACTGGAGAGTACCGTCGTTGCTGTGTAATAAAGAAATCTCTTGAAAGGAAAAAGTAATTAAACAGTTCATTTTATGTTCAAGGGGTGGTTTTGATGGGGCATTACTGGGCGAATTAATCCGATTTTGTTATAAAGGAACTAAAATTCGGGAATAAGTTTTACAGAGTCCACGGTTTAATCCTATTGAGTAAATACACGGGTCGACAAAACGAGAGAAATAAAAAAATCCCTCATTAAAATATTTAAGAAAAAAAGGTTTTGACATCGAAAGCACAACTAATTTGAAACTGGTGGACTTCTCAGATATCACTTTTAGATTGGTAAGTGGTAAGCAACGCCCCTTGAAAAAAACCAATGACAATTTGTTGTATATAAGCACCTTTTCCAACCATTCCCTAAACATTCTCAAACAATTATCTAATATGATAGGGGAACATAGGGGAAAGACTTTCCCGAAACTCAGCAAACGAAAATAGGTTAGATATGAAAATGCCATTAAATATCCGGTTGTGACACTAAATCAAAGTAAAGCCCTAAAACATTAAAGAAGAACAAACAGCCAAATATACAATTCTTGCTTCAAGCCTTCGTAAAGTACAGCCGTAACAAGAAAGGTAGTTCTGGTCGATAATATTTGTATAAAGCGAGTGTATTACACAAAAATTTTCAACAGGCATACAGTGAAAGTAAACAATCGCTGCACATGTATCATTATAAAAGACCACAACACCAAAATCTTGTCGAAGAAAGGTCAGAATCCATAACAGTATAAATGACGTAACAAAAACAATTGTACAGTTAGAAGAAGGTGTTGTGCTATTGATTCTATCTACAAATGTCGTTTCAATCAATTCCAGCAAGAAAAAGTTAATATTGCACTTGCGGGAGGGGAGATTGGATCCCCCGATATCAGAACCATTTCACGTCATTCAATCATTAAAAGTACTCCAAGGAAACATTGCTATCTAGGTATGTGTGGCAACAAATTAAAAATGGAGGCCGCAGACCAAAACGTGATTGGTCGTTTATGAAATCTGCACCAGCCAATACAAATATCTCAAAAACGATGCTTTGTTGTTTGGACGAGGAGCTATAAATCATCACCTTTACATACCAAAAAAATTGACTTAACCAAAGAGAAAAATTGATTTCTTCAGTGTCGTTAAGAGAACCAATTTATTTTAATAAACAACAGGGGTAAAGATTAATCTTTTAAAAATTGTGGAATGTCTGACTTGTTTTGAAATTAACTGTCTAATGTGAGACTGGTGATCATTAAATACATGAAACTTGAGTTGTACAAGAAATGTAGTTATTTTTCACGTTTACACGTTTACTGTATACATCTATCTATCTATCCATCTGTCTATCTATCTATCTATCCATCTTTCCATCTATCCACAGATGACATAAATCAAGATAAAAATCTCATCCTGCCGGATTCCAATTCTTTGACCCTCTATCAAGAGATGTAATATCGACTTTCCGATGCTATATCTAAGATAACGCTATTTAAATTTACAAAATGGTGTTTCAAGCATCTTATCTATCCGCATGTCTTACCGTGGTTAACCAACTCTAGTGAGATATTTGTTCATTCATCAATTCTTTTCAAACGCAAAATTAGAGTTTGGGAGAAAACTGTTCCAGATGGTAACCTACAACGTTACAGTTGTGCAAAAAAACTTAAGTCCAAACAGAATATCTTAACTTTTATTGTCTCGTTAGTACAGAAAATGTTGTTTATATTAATTTTGAACACTCAAAGCTTAACACATGACTTCATGTTTAAATAAATAATAAGCAAAATTATGTTTATTTCTGTCAAAAGCTTTTGCTGGCATTTAACTTAACCAAGATCAAGAATGAGCAACCACAAGTCAAGTAGGCGTTTATATACATATGGAAAACCTCTGACACATTTGCAACCTTGATATCTTCACCAGCGTTTAATAGTTTAAACATTAGTGATGAACAAAGATCTTAATAGAACCGCAGGGCTCTTTTAACTATTCTTTTTGGAATCGTAGAGATGTCTCCGTTTCTTCGGCAATGGCCACCAGTTGGACCCAGCCTCTGGCGATTCGTTTCTTTACACTCTTGAAGTCTTTGCCTTTCTAATCAATTTTTGTTTTTTTGTGTGTTATGCCTTGGTATTTCTTGTTTCCTTTATGAGTTTACTTACTTCCAGGCTTTCTATAATTTCTGCTACTATTTTGGCTGTTTAGTGGGTTCTTCGTATCATCAGTAAATTGTTTTCATCAAATAATTTAAAATCTTGAGGATTGACTGAAGTTCTTCGCCATTCTGGCCAATGGGAATACGCTCTTTGAACTCCGACAATGCACGTACTTCAATTCTAAGTGATTGTGGTTTTCTACAAACGATCCTATCGATAAAAAAAGTTATATGAAATTCGATTTCAATATTTCGCCAATGTTACTTAGCGATTGTGATTGGGTCTAGAGTTTCGACAATTAGCATGATGCGTTCGTTGTCTGACACAATGTGGTCAATTTCACCAAACATAATATTGGTCCTAAGTATATCCGTAATTTTGAGAATGTTTCTGGTTGCAAAATTTCAGGTGCTCACTCCTTTTGTTTATTTTCCTAATCCGTATTTTCCAATGCAGCCGTAGTCATCGGTTTGTTTTTTGGTAACCTTACCGTAAAAATCGCCAGTTGCGACTCTATACTACGATCTCTTTTGCAATATGATGATATGGAGATTATTGTAAATGTCGAGTTCTCTTTGGCTTTATGTGGTGATGGGGCTGTGGACCTTTACAACTGTCATGTTCTACCGCGTTGAGATCTTAGTAACTTATCAGCAAGTCAATCCAATGCTCCTATGAATTTGATGAAGTTGCTCTGGATGTTCAATAGAATATAGCCTTTGCTTTATGTATTTTATGGCTTTTTAGTAAAGAAGATGTCCGAAGTTCAGGTCTTATCTGAATTTTGTCCGCTGTCAACCTCTGTTGTATAAATGGCGTCTAATAATTTTCCAATATTGCACGCAGAGACATGTTAGTGCTTTATTTCCTGATTCAATTCATTTGGAGCAGATATTTGCTAGCTCCTGTTGGAACTATGGTAAAGCCTTTTCCGAAGACACCACAATGGTAAATCAGTTTTCAGAGCACTAAGGACCCAACGTGTATCCTTTTGAGAGATGTTCAACTGTCCGCTTTACTGTATCACATAGTTATTGAGGACTAATGATCTAAAAAAACTAAAGAAAAAGAATGAATGCACCTTGTAAACCTTTAAATAACCCTAATAAAACAGACTTGTGGTAGAAACATCGACCTGGTAACAGGTCAGAAGCACCAAGTGTACCTCACGCATGAATCTAAATGTTTATGGACATGTTGAGATACTACTTAAATAAGCATTCAAAAATTCCATACACAGAAAACTCTGTCTAAAGTGTTTTACTACACAACCTACTTCAGAACTCTCGGTAGTGAAAGCCCCCTCCAAGTCTTTACCTTGTAACTAAAGTTGGTGGGACAACGATATCCCGTGGTTGTAGTATTCTCCATGCGCATTAATAGTGTTGAAACAGTACAACATACTACCACAAAAAATAATAAAACGACAAAGAAATAGAATCTACATGTTTTTAATATGGCTTGTGTAAATTTTTGTTAAGTTTTTAATTAAAGTCACAGAATGATTTCAGCATATATGTTAAGTCACATAGTCCCAATTCTGTTATTACAGACACGAGTCTTATGAAGCCCTCTACCCTCCTCCAATTTTCAGGGTGCAGTATGTTATATGTGAATAGTCAAACCAGTTGGGTTTTTTAAACTCTTTTAAGCAATAAAAGCTTTCCCCCTATTTCGAGCATAGGTGCCAGCATTTTGACAATGGTCTCAAGCTCCAGACTCTCGCTGCATGTTTGTTAGGCCTGTAATTAAGATCACTTTGATAAGGTCACTTTGATTTGATACCATTAATCACCCATCTCCCCTCCATGAAATGGAAAGGCTTATCAATCAAGGCGACATGAACATGGTGCGCCTGCTCCGAAGAGAAGCAACCCTCGTCAGCTTGATGTGTTTTGATGTCTTGTCTGTATCTCGCCTTGTCACGCTGTCCTGTTGTGCCTAACTCTCCTTTGGGATATGCAAATGACCAGCACGTGGGTCGTGATCATTAAAGTTCAAGTTATGTCAATTCAAATATGAATGTATAGAGTTTATAATAGCACGATATTAAGAGTGAACCATATTCTTAACTACAAATCCTTGACATGACTTTTTTTTATGGGGTTAAGTGACTTACACCATCGCCGTTAACTTTGATAGACACGAGCCTGAAACAATCACTAACAAAGTTGGCTCATCACTAGAAAATGTTTTCATTGGATGCTTTTTCAATATTGAATTGGAACATTCTTCGAGATCACGCATAGGAAATGTGAACCACATGAATTCAGCCACGAAACATTCACAAGTAGTACAAAAATTCTTTCGCATGGATTCTGGCGCATTTTTTATTCAATCATCAATCAACCACAAGTCAATTCTGACGAATTTTCCAAAAACAGGGTCATACCAACCATAAAACTATAAAAAATGCACAACATAGTTAAAACAAGGTTATGTAGTGGATGTAAGATAAAACTTCTAGCGCATTTTCCAAAAATCCACCCACAGCGACTCTGGCGCATTTCTTGATACCCTCGCAAAAGATAACAATTTGCTTGCAATTTTGACGAGCAAACATAATGCAAAGTATTACATAGTCACAGGTGAATGTTTTAAGATGTAGAAATGCTCAAGAATGATAATGTTCGTATTTAACCATGTCCAATCATCCACGACATGCTCAAAGCTAGGTTATATAAGGGGATGAAGACAAAACGTCGAAGGCAGCCCACAACAACGTCATCCCATCAACAACCTAGTCTTTTCAAACAAACAAGTAACCCTAATTTTGCTTACTTATTTGAGCACCTCCTTTTCTGAACAAAAAAAGTTACCAGAGACGTTTGGATATGAGTAGACAGGTCAATGTTACTGTTTACTCTGCAAATTTTGGGTATTTATGACAAAGTTCATTAATCTCATTGATGGTTGTCTGCAGACTTTTCTCATCATCCTCGTTGTCGTGATCTATTGTATCATCATGTCTTTGTTATTATACAAAATTATTTTCTTTACACCGTTTTCAAAAATTGTGTTTATTATTAATCAACCCAAGACCAATTCAATTTGCCCCACACTTGTTTCATAATTCTGTCATATTCAACTTTCATACGATTTGTCTTCAACAATTTTATTTCAGTGTTTACAATTCGCTGATGCTGTGATAATTCTTCACAAAATTAAACATACTCGTTGTCGTCTTCATACGTGTGTTCATGTTTATATTCCATTTCTTTATATAACATTTTTTTTGTATTAACGCCATTTTCCCCCAACAATTGGGGCTCAGACTTCGTTTTGGCAGTGAGAAATTTCTTGCCGGACGCCCTTCCTGACGCCAACCAATTACTTTTTTTTTTTAAAGTTCAAAATTCTCCTTGCCCACTCAGGGATTCGTACCCGGAGCCTCTTGGTTACTGTGCAACTGCACTAACCATTAAGCCACAGCTCCTCTCATTCTTTTTCAATACCTAGCTATTTAAATTCCTTCAAGACCACATTCTTTGGTAGCCAAATTGTAATTTTCAATTTCAGTTTCCAATTCAGGAATTTTAATCCAATCGATTGCACAGAATATTAAGCCACACAGACACTGAAGAAATTAGCACTTATTACCTGTCAAAATTAGTAAATTAGACCTTGACCTGTGTATGTGCCTTCAATTCATTGACCGTTTTTCTGTACAAAAAATTTATCCTTATTTTCTAATCCAGAACCAGCTATTGCTTTTTCAACTCCACGGGATATCAAGCCTGCAGCTAATCCGGGTAGAATTGTATTACCAAGAAAAGGTAGTGCTCTTGATGCTAATCCAGCCAATAAACTAAGAAACCCACCTTCAACTGTGAGATTAGGCTTGAATTGTTTTCCTGATAAATTCAAAGTAACACTTTTGTTTTGTGCCTGGCTTTTTCAATTTAGTTTATCTGGGCTTGGGTTAACAAAAGCACATGTTCACCATTCAAATCATTCTTACTTATCTGAGGTGAACAGCCTTTTTAGTTTTAGTTGCATTACGCAGCACATCCTTTTGCTCTTTCCAGATGTTTAGATTATATTTCATATATCTCATATTATTTTTGTATATGAATTTTTTTTCCCTCTTTGATAAGTAGTGAATAGGTGAGTTCTCACCCTGCCACCCGATATACCACTTGTGGTTTTCAATGTTACTGGCAGATATACCCTTTGCCTAGGTTCTTGGATAACACTCTAGGTTCTTGGATAACACTGGTCAACACGATATTTCTGGCAAAAGGTTTCAAAACAAATTCTAACTAAATTTGGACTGCTGATTACGAACACGAACTCGGTTTTTGCCTACCACATCAGGATTTTGAAATATATCATTTTTCAATTTTTGATGAACATCAACCTATACATCGAAGGTTCCATGATAAAGACACGTGATTTTTAGCACTACGCTTTGTATATTCTTAATCAAGGAATAACAAAAATTACAAAGTCCATGTACAGAAAATCAAATATAGTAACAGAATTAAAATCGAAAATATAGAAATACCTATATGTGGTGCACAGATCAGTGGCAAATATCAGTTATCTGAACTTTCTTTTCTTGGCTAATCTCTGATGTACAGCTTTTGGGTTGTCTTTCATCAATCTCCAGCAATAATCCACCATCATGCGTGACTCCCATCGGCCTTGATACCGTTGTTTGAATGTTCTGAGGAAAACGCCCTCCCTGTTCCTCGCTCACATCTCCAAGGTTCTCCGGAAAATTGCCCAAATGGCTGTGTAAATAGTGAACCTTGATACTCACTCTACATCCATGATCACGCAGGCTCATTAGTAACTGTTCCACAATCTCTTCATAGTTGTCTGCTTTCTTATACCCTAGAAAATTCTCTACCACATAACAAAATGCATTCCAAGCTCTTCCGTCTGTCTCACTCTTCAATTTGATAAAATTTGGATCTCTTATAAGTCTTCTTATTTGAGATCCATCAAATATGTTACCCTTTTTCTTCTCTTCACTAAGACCAGGGAAAGTGGAACATATATAGCTGAAGCATTCTCCACTGTGATTAAGAGCTTTGACGAACTGTTTCATCAATCCACGTTTTATGTGCAAGGGAGGAAGGACAATGTTCTTTCTACCTACCCACCAGAGAATCATTGATGACACTGTTATCGCCTGATGTCAATTCTGTCGCTGAGGCCATTCATTTTTTACCTAATACTTTACTGCATCTCTACTGTCCCAGTAACACAGAATAGAGGTATTTTGTGTACCATTCTTGCTGAACTAAAAGAAAGTTAACCATTTTCAAATCGACACAAATTAACCACCCATGAACATGATATTGCACCTCTCAAGAACAACCTTGATAATGTTATAATCTTCTTTAAGCTTTACAGAATGACCTATTGGTACAGAGCCATACTTATTTCAATTGTGTAACGGAAAACATTTTAAGCTTTTTTGGAACTGTCAAAAAAAGCCTCCAACCCCTTGAATCATATCCTATCATGTCCCATATAGAGAAGTAGCCCTTCTACGTCAGTACAATAGACAACCCGACCATCTGAATAGAGGTGCTTACGTTGGTTTGCTTCCGCCTCACGATAAAATTAGATATTTGTGACGTGTTTCAACATTCGATTTTCTTGCAGTCTTGAAGCGAAAAGTTCAGCAGACTGTTCGGGTAAATAAAGATCTCTAATCAAATCATTCAAAGCAGACTGAGTAAACAGAATTGCTTGTCATCACATGGCTGAAAAATATCTGTAGTATCTTCTTCATCACTTGAACCAGTTGAGCAGAGATCTGTGTCATAACTTTTTGGAAGGTCAGTAAATATTGGTACAGGCATTTCTTCACAATGGTCAACTGTTCGAATAGCAGAACGGATACTTGGGTATTCCAAATATTGGTTGTTTTTCTCATTGAAACCTTTTACATTGAAAAGGCAGAAATAGCAGTTATCTGAATGATTGCTTGTTTCTCTCCAAACCATAGGCACTCCAAATTAAGTTCAGCATTCCTTCCTTAAGACCATGATCTCAAGGTCTCAACACAGGTTTTGCACACTAAGTATGGAGCCCTTGTCCTGGTTTCCAAGTGGTACCTTGAAGTACACAGAATACATACTCTTAACAAAGTCAATAATGTT
>RDPX01000066.1:2943320-2967897 GCA_003991215.1 Morbakka virulenta
TTGATGTCATGAATTTAGCAGCTAGCATCCTTGAGTTGATTGGTTCCCATCCTATAAGGGCTTGTGCTGCCTCTCTTGACAACATGATTCCGACTCCTTCTGTGTGTGGTGCATTTTCTTCTTCATGACCTGCATAGAGCAAGGTCTCCCCTTAGTCTGGTTTCCCTAGAGTTTGTCCATCTGCTCTCACATAGACCTAGCACTTGCAATTTATAGCTCCTTATCTCCTTTGCTACATTCACACTCTTTCTTCCTTCGTACATAGTTCGCACATTCCATGTTCCAAATCTGATTTGCTTTCTTTTCGAAAGGAGATTCCATCTTCTAGCTTCCCTAAGGCTTTCACTAGCTGACATCTTATTTTCTCTTGGAGGAGCTCCTCGACGACGGTTGCCGGTAGTATTGTTAATTGTTTGCGTTTCTGTGATCCGTTTTATCCACTGATGGGGGATTGGTCCACCAGCTTCACCAGAGCCCTGTTAGCCAGCGTTACCTGTTTCCACCTCCCACGACGGGGACGTAGGGTTGGACTTTGGGAGGCGTGGTTGACTGATGGTTGACTAAAAATGCGTCAGAGTCTCTCTTTTTATACTACTTTCATACGCAAATTTAATATCACCAATAGCTATGGAGTAAGCAGATGATACCGACTTCGTAACTGAAAACTACCAAGAAAAGGAGTATATCAAAAACATTGTGAAAGGAAATTTAGCAAACCACAACCTGAAAGTTAATGATGACTAGACAAAGGGAACCATCATTGAAAGAAAAAACCCAGAAGGTACAAAGGAATGGAGAAATATGTAGAACTTAGGGAGTTTACCAAGTAATTTGGAAGATGTAAATAGCAGGATCCAGTTATTAAATGCAGAAATGGCAATGTTGGATAAACTCTGGTTAAAATAAGCCTCTTCATTAACCACAAAATATACAAAGCATTGGTGAAAACGCTCTTCTATACAACTACAATACATAGAGACTGTCAAAGCAAAAGCTTGAAGTTATCGATATAACTTAGAGAAATAAACTTAGGAAAATATGACAGATCTATCAGCTTAAGAATGATTAGATTTAGGAAATGAGTAACAAATGATCTTTCGGGCATTCCATCGCACAAGCAAGAGGGGTGTTATTCGGTCATACATTAAGACTTCCGGTATTGACATCTGCACAAAATATGATGACATACTTCTTTGAAGTTCCAAGAATTGAAATAAATATCCTGGAATCAGGAAAAACACTGTTCCTGTAACCATTACTCAATATTTTTAAAGAATTGTTGAATTAAACCATGGTTATCCTTTATTTGGATTAGAAAAAGCAGACAAGTTCAAAAGTTTAATGAAAATAGTGGAGGGTAGAGGTTATTGGAAAATAATAATGATTAGGAGCGTCTTCAATGCAGCACATGCTGACTAAACTAAAAGTTAAAAGCCGGTAAGTACGAAGAAGAAGAGGAAATATTTAACACGAATTTTAGAAACCAATTACCTTTCAATTAAAATTTTAGAATTTCTAAATCAATTCGAAGCTTCTACGAACGAAAGGAACGAAATTATTGTTATTCAGTAGGAACTTCGGAATTTCCAAAATTAATTAAAATTTTTTTGTTTGAACATTGTTTGTTGCAGAGTTTTGGCTTTATTTATAAAGAGAGAGCTAAAATGGATTTTATAGGAAAAAAGGAAGAAACCATATTGAACTCGAGGAGATTTAGACTTTTTTGTAGTTAAATGTTTAATAACGATTAAAGAAAGGGGACCAAGATACAGTTTTAAACAGGCTTGTTAAAACTAATCGAAAATGGCAATTTCTTTACAAGAGACGACGTATTGTAGTAATTTATTCAAAAATTTCAGAAATCTTCTTCTGGTATTCAACCCATAAAGATGTTGAAACTTGCATTTAGTTTTGTAAAAATTGCCCAATAAAAGTTGAAAACCAATATTAAACTGCATACCTGTAACTTTAAACGTTGTAAAGCACGAAGGCGTTGATTTATATAGACTACTACAAATTGATGGTTATCGCTAACCAAAGCCTATGACATACAAAACAACCCTACCATTGCCCAGTTTTTCTTCGTAATGATGAGCGCACATGGTTCTATTGCGGATCAGTGACCAGCGCAGAAAATTTGTCAACGAGAGAACTGACGAGCTTCATCTTCTTAATGATGTTGAACGACGGGCTACAAGTCCCAATCACCCATATTCCAACAACTTGGTTTCAAAAAAAAACAGAACAACAAAAAACTCTCTTGTGAAGATATTGAAAGTAAACCCGTCGAAGTGGCCATATGTAACAGAGGGGGTGCTTCTTGCTCATCGTGTCAGTAAACACTCGTCCGCAAAGTATTCACCTTTCAAGTTAATATAAAGCCGAAAGCTAGCACTATTAATAGATGTTAGGCATAAGTTATCACCTAATGAAAATTCGGATCCCGATAAGCCATTTGACAAGGACATCTTTGAATCTGTGTTGGGCTCTTCTATCGTTATTAGAGGAGAGGTACACAGACACAATGGTGAAAAAAGAAAGAGGGCTAAAAAGAAAAAGCAACACTAATATGAAAGCCGTAATAACTCTTTAGTGTTAAATGATATTTGCATCGTAAGAGTTTTGCGGAGAAACAATAAACGTAATGATCAAAAATGTGCGAAATTTACTTTCAAGTGATTAGGTTGTCTATTACTGAAGATATTACCAAAAGGGGTTTGGTCACATTGAAAAAAGAGAATGATAAAGAACTGAAAAAAGCATGACAAGGTGCAATTGAAACCAGAGGATAAAATTGAGTAAAGTATGGATGATTGTGTCGAAAATCCTGTCATCGATACTATTCAGAACACCCAGCCTCAGGACGAAACTCCAGTCGAAAAAAGCCAGAACAGACAGATTCCAGATGAAAGACCATATATAGCTGTTAATGACCAGGATAAGTTACCTGGGGAAATTGTCGAAAAAATATTTATACAGGTCATTAAAATGTCCGATTAAGGATGCAAAACATGTAACAATATTGTAAATTCATCGTTCTTATGCCAAATTATTGATAAAAAGGGGCAATTTCACTTCTTAGCATTTATATCAAACCAAATAAGGATATTAAGAAGCTTTCATTCAATAGGAAAATCAATTGAGTGTATGGAAGCTGTTCAAACCCTTCGTTTAAGGAAGTTGGTTAATAGTGCGTACAGCTGATTGGCAATAAACACTTAGCTTCTATTGTTACCAGATGGGAACTCGTGGTGTACCATCCAGAGAATCTGCAGTCAAAAAACACATGAGAAAAGTAGAGGGTCCCCAGTCATAATTAAAAGGGCAGAAATGATGAACACGATGTTTTTGGTGAAGAAACCAGTACTTTTATAGGATAATAGGAAACAAGTATATCTGTTATCAAGTGACTCCTGGCTAAATGATAGAATAATAAACACCACTTAATCCCTAATTTGTAAGACACTAGGAACTCAAGAAAATTACCAGTCAGTCTTCAATAATTAACAAGAGAGTAAAATCCTGAAAAGCAACGACTCAGAAACATGAACAATTACTTCAGGACGACACTGGACCCCAAGCCTCTGCTAGAACTTGTGTGCTCCAATATGCGACAGTCATAACTCAACTTTGCCTGAAATATGCCGCAAGACACCACCAGAGCTGTAAATTGCTTCAACAATTAATATTCCATCTTCCACTGTGTGTTTTATTCAGTTTCTGAGATTAAAACTACTACTCCTAATTCTCAGGATCAGTTTTAATTCTCTAGTGAAATAAGAAATATAAAAATAATAAAAATTATAGAATTTATACGTCGTCTTATTTTGCAAGGGAAATTGGATTTATAGTCTTATTTTCCCAAGTTCTAATTTTTTGTGACACCGGTCCTGGTCGGTATTTTCAGAGCAGTCAACAAAAAAGGAACTATTGAGAACAGGAAATAGAAAGAAAGTAGAAGGGTTCAGCAATGAGAAATTTGACATGTTTATTGTTTCAAATGTATGCTCTTTTGCCACAGCCAAACCCTCCTGAACGTAAATTGCACTTGAGAAAACACATTTAAATTTAGTATTTGCGTGACAAATGCAAGGACTAAAACAAGAAAAAATAAAACTTGTTACTGTCTACAATTCTATTTTTGTTATGCGTGCAAAGCCATGTTGGTAAGGGGTCTCAGGCAAAGTTTAAGACTAACCAAATATACAAAAACGAACAATCATCATACCCTTTACAGACCTTCGACAGTGCCTTTATCCTCTCGATTCAGTTGGTTATTTCATATCTAATAACTGTCAATTTAGAGGGAGTAATGAAGCATATTTTTATTAGGGCAAACGTTGATAGCAGTATTCTTTATATATTTTGTAAATATTGTACATATTACTGAAGTTTTTATCCTGGGTAAACATTCATTAATAAAATGTTTAAATAACAAATTAAGGTTTTGGAATATTTGACAAATTGTTTACTAATTGGTGTATGTCTTGGTAGAAAGAGCTTACCAAGGTTGCAGACTCACGCATCTTTTGATAAATGAGTCTAAGGTTTGTTATCGACCAATGTATTTATCGAGGCATATCTGGGTTAACAGAACCATTTCTCGGCCAAGAACACAAAAACCAAAATTCCAAGAGCCATTAACCCAAACAAGTAACAAAAAACAAGTTTACGCTTTCATAAGCTGTGTTTAGTTGTTGGAAACTGAGTTGTGTTACTTTGTACTGTGAATAATTCAAAAACCTGACAGATCGTACAGAATAATTATTTATAGCTTAATCTGCTCATATCGTCCTCTTGGAATTTGTCAGAATGCCTATGTCGTTTCATAGAAAGCTGAACTCTTAACTTTCTGCAGTATTTATTCTGATGTCAGCTCTGGTGAGATTGCTTTTCCTCTTGAGCAATGATCACTATTGAAACTCCTAGATTTGTTATTTTGTTCATATCTGTCTTAGGGTTCTTATATTTCAATCTAGTGATCAATACGTCGACTTGTACATGCGTTGGTTCCTTGTATTGGGCTAGAGTACCTTCTACATGAGGCCAATTTGTATCCTTATAAATCTACCATCCGTCCTTTTGTGGAGTAGTTATCATCTGGACAGGTACTATATATATATATAAATTTTGATATGTTCAAATCTTGTTAGGGATCACACATTTATGACGTCGGTCAAGAGGTTGTAAGAAGAGGGTTGCAGAATTTAAGATGTTTCAGACGTTGTAAGAGGGGATGTTGCTGTTGTTTTTGGGGTCCCCTTTTTTGTATTTGTACTTTTTTGTAATGTTACAACACAAGTTACTAGAAACACGTTGGAACCGGCAAACGGCTGTTAAAAACTAATGTGCCTTCATAATGAATGTCAATTGTCAGCAGTAGCAACATACAAAGGGCCAATCTTCTTGGCACCGATGTGACCAAAGGTAAAAAAAACATATTTTTATTAACGAAACCAACCAAATCTTATCTTTAATTTCTTATTTCTTTTTATCGTCACAAGAGTATGAAGTCTTCCTAGTTGCAATTTACAAAATATTAATGGCGTTTTAAAACAAACAAACTACCACCATATCATCCAGGTCAAAAAACCACAATCATTCAAGATCTTGTTCTTCGAGTCTCACGATTTTCATCAGTTATCAAATTTGGGAGCTCCAGTATGTGGCACATTCAACATCCCTTTCTATTAATTTAATTTGATTTACGATTGCACAAAAAAAACAGCTCGCCTAAACAATATGTTAATAATAACGATTAAGACTTGATATCACCTTGAACGAAAGGCTTTCCTTTGAGATAACTTTATTGTATTGGCTTTAGTTTAACAATAACAACAGAAATTTTCTGGAACTTTCCGTAAACTTCTAAATTAAAAAAAAATACAAACATAACAATAGGCACATAGAACCTTGTGACATTTTGGGTTAACAACTGTAGATGAAATAAAGCAAACAAATAATGTGCACTTTTTTGCCAATTTCTGTTGCCAGCCAGCAAGAAGAATTAACTGATACACTGATCTTTCAAATATTTTCTTGTGACCCAGGTTGTCACATTTCACGTTAACACTGCTCTTCACACCAGACGAACTAGACCTAGTTGATATGTAGTTGTCAAGATGTTGAGGGATAATCTCATCAGCACACATCATCATCAACAGCAACAGTGTTAGTGGATCTCTAAACGGTGTTAAGACGATCTAATCTGTTTCCGTTCTTCATTTTGAGTGCTGTTAACCAACTGTCGAAGTCAACTAACCACAGCCTCTTTTTCTTCTTCTTGTCCTCCCAGACCCTTGTACTCCAGAAACGTGCACAATCCAAAGCCTCCTCTGAAGGGAGGGCCAGGTCAGCTGGATGGCAGCCTGGTGCAACTGGGCAGTTAAGAAAATGGGGCATTGTTTGCATCAATGCACAGCTGTAAGTATCTATTGTAGTGAAGCCTAACTTCTTGCGGGATGCCATGAATCTTCCATTTTCGGTTCGGAGGCGATTCAGGGTCTTCCATACTATCCAATCCTCCCCACTTACACTGGTAAGTTCTTCAATAGACAAAATGCATATCTCAATCCATTGTTGTCCAGCTTCTCCATGCTTGTTCCACTGTTCCAACCATTTCTGGTCCCCCTCCTCTTTTGGTTTGTGGTTTAGAGAGGTAGTGGCGTACAGAAAGCTTTTCCTAGATCGCAGGCCCTTTCAGGAAGGTTGCTGCTGGTGAAGAGGGTGCCGCTTGTCTGCATCGACTTGGCTTCTTTCAGCCTTGCTGATCGTTTCCCTGCAAAATGTACCAAGTTGAAATGCTGTGGGTTTGTGTAGATCAGGGGCAAGTTTAGTTTTTGTATGAATCAAGTACTTCAGTTGGTAATTGCTGTTCGTTTAACGGGGTCCATGAAAATTTAGACGAACGAATAGGGGGGGGTGTAAGTGTTTACGTTTCCGAGCAAGAAAGAGAGGGAGAGAGAGAGAGAGAGAGAGAGAGAGAGAGAGAGGAGAGAAAAGAGATTGTGGGAGGGAAGAGAGTAAGGGAGAATAGAGAGTGAGGGAGAGAAGAGAGAATAGAGAGAGAAGGACAGAAGAGAGTGAGGGACTGCAGAGAATGGAGAAGAGAACAAAGTGAGAGGGGAGAAGAGAGAGTGATGGAGAGCAGAGAGAAAGGGAGAGAAGAGAGTGAGGAAGCCGAGAGAGGATTGGAGAGAAGAGAGTAAGGGACAGAAGAGAGTGATTGAGAGTAAAGAGCGAGGGAGAGAAGAAAGTGAGGGACAGCAGAGAGAGAGAGAGAGAGAGAGAGAGAGAGAGAGAGAGAGAGAGAGAGAGAGAGAGAGAGAGAGAGAGAGGAGGTGTGGGGGGAGCAGNNNNGAGAGAGAGAGAGAGAGAGAGAGAGAGAGAGAGAGAGAGAGAGAGAGAGAGAGAGAGAGAGAGAGAGAGAGAGAAGTTTTCAATCCTTTTAAGACATGATAAATGTCTATTCAGATACTACTTTTCAACCTTTGCTTCATCGAGTACATGCGATTTTTCTACGAAATTTTCTCACTGGTAATAGCTCACTTTGTTGAATTTCATCTGGCTAGTTTTTCCTAACCTCTTTGTCAGTTTGCAGCTGTTGCTTCTTATTGTAATAAATCCTTCTTCGAATGTATTGTTTAGGCAGATAATGGAACGCTTTGGTTTTTAAGTGCTTTCCACCATCAAGTGACATGAATGATTCTAAGTTTAAGCTCAACTCATGTCTTGGCGCAACCCTATTTTCCCCGTCTTTCTGTCACAATTCTAATCACGTTGTCGCTTTGTCCCTTGTGTGGGTCCAAAAGAAAACAGAAAAAAAATTAGTTTAGCTTTCCATAGCTCCGTCAATTCGCATCATGTCTAGCGAAGAGTAAAGCTGACCAGGACGAGTAAAGAATTATTATCGTAAGTCTAGCTGGCAAACTGGATAATGGCCATATTAGTACAAAATTGTAAGCATTTGTGCCTTTGTGCAGATCTATTCAGATAAAGCAGCCCTTTCGCCAGTTTATTGGGCTACAAAAGGAGCTTAAAATTTGTTTACTTACCTAAATAACTTGGCGATCCGGTGCAGCTAGCCGGTTATCCAGTTAGCGAGACAAAATTTGAAAAAATAATGTAATGTTTGATCTTGAAAGCTGTCAATATTTAAAAAATCCCAGTTAATTAGGTCATGGTGGTATTAATCACACGAACTCAACAGGTCTTCGCACCCTTTCCATAAGCAGAGAATTTCTCAATCACTTTTAATCTTTCTGCAGCCAAACCATCACAAAAGCCCATGAATGCCTTAAACTAAGAACTGGAGCTCATCCATTTTACCACTACAAAAGGGGGCATGTGTGAGTTACCAATATGATCTCTTTCCACTGTACAGGCTTTGGATAAATTCTTTGGATAAATTCTTTTCCGTAGTGGAGCGATTTTCTGCCTCCTGTCGAAAGACATGCGAGTCATCCACTTTGAAGCCTACTGACGCACGACATCAAAAATTCAATAAAAAGAAAACAAAACTCTCCCTTACGTTAGATTCTGCCCTCCATTGTGTTAAAATTACCGATGACGTTCAACCAATGTGAGAGACACCAGTTTTTCAATTATTTGATTGCCCACAATAAAATCGATGTCCATGCCCCAACAAATACGCGTCCTCCATTTAGCCTGGATTAAGGACAGGAGCTCTTCCATCCAAAATCATACCAAATAGGCAAAATTAAAATTTAAGCTTCTCTCAGGAATGATGAGGAGAGTTGGTCGTCTGCAAAAGTTAAAGGGCTTCAGAAAATAACCGATGGCAACTATTTAAAACCTTTCAATAACGGTTGAAAACAGAGAGCAATCTATTCGGCATCATCTTCACCCAGCCAATAACAAATTACAGAATAGTCGCACATTTTGAAGATAAAAACAGTTCGCATCAATTTTTACTACAACCTCCGTTATCCATATGGTTAATACATTAACTCCCACTATTGTCTGTGTCCAATGAAATCTATAATTTTCAAAATTCACATTGACGTAGATTGGAAACGTCCTTGTAAGTACGACACGGATCTAAATCAAAAATCTGGAATAATTTTCCGCTGGTGCCTCTGGCATGGGTGGTAAACAAAATTCTTTATAAATGAGTATTAAAAAACAGGGTTCGCACTTTCAATAAGTCATGCATACGTCATAATTTGGTCATATGCATTTTGGAAGGAGTTTCCAGATTATCTTCTTGAGTTTTTGTTGAAGTGAATACCAAATTACTTCAAAATGAGTGAACTTTGCAGAGGAAGCTGGAAAATGTCAATATTATGTACCCTGAGGAAAACGGCCAATGGGCATATTTTTTCAGAAAAAACCTAATGCTGATCTCGACCACAACATGCGAAGCTGCTAGGAACTGCAATTTTATACTCTTGTCGCCTTTTCTTCCTCTGCATGCTATCCAGTATTATAGAGTATTACTCCTATGTCACTACCTTGAAGAAAACGTCTCTAAAGCACACTACGGCACGCCTACTCGATTCAGCAGAGAGCATAACATGAAGACTGAAGGTGGCCGACAATGGGTATTGCAAGCGTTTTGATGTAAGGGAGGCTACGCTTGACAAAACAAAAAGCAACATCTACCAGGCAAAGCGAGCGATGGGAACTTTAGATATGGTCCGTGACTTTCACAAAATTAATGGTGATACGCCTAACACATGCCCGAGGACTTTTTGTGACAATTAACCCGTACACGTTTTCTCATTTGCCATAAATTTGGCAATTGATTTGTTAATAAAATGGAAGAGCGCTGGCTTTGACTTACCCTTTTTTATATCAAGGTTCTGCGGGTTTTAAGTGATATATATTCCTTTCTAAATTGGTTAATGCTTTTGATCGGTTTTCAAAAATAATTATTCTATACTCATATGTTTACGTATCACCTCTATAGGAATATCTCGGGTATCCGTAGAAGTCCTGCACATTAAAAGCTAATCTCACTACGACATTCAATTTTACAAGACAACCCCTCCCACCGACAACAGTATTCTTTCTTTTAATACATAGATGCATATGGAAAAACTCCTTTCTGAAAAATGCAATGAAAATTCATTGTAGTTCTTTATGGGTTGGTAATTACGTTCCTAGATTTCACATTGCATTTGCGTTAAGCTTGTATATTGCACTTTTCAGCCAAAAAAATTCGTGATAACCAAGAACTGTTCAAAGTACTGATTGACCCTACTATTCAGGACAGAAATTCTCTCTAAAAAGTTGTTCAAAAACTGGTAAAACTTGAAAGGAGGTCTGGAATCATCTCCTTCCATGAAGGGACGAAATGAAAGCAACTATCAAGTGAAATGCGTCTTTTTAATGGTGAATATTTTTTGGAACTCTCTGCGCAATGATATGTTTATGGGAAAAAATACGTAAAATATGCTGTCATTAAGTTTGCAACACGGGATTAATTCACAACTTTCTTCTTTATAACCCATTAACGTTGTTATTGATCCTCACGGTACAGAGGGTACAATATTTGGTACACCGAGAATAAGAATAATATTTTGCAACGAAATAGCACATAATCAAAATTCAAGATGGAAACGGCTCAAATAATACTGATTTCACTGGCAACTAGGATGGAATCTTAAAAATGTCCTGACAACAAGCTATTAATTTACTACCTCGTCGTCGTTAGGAACTGCTAACCATTACTATGATTCTCTTGCTGTACTATTTAATATCTCTAAGTAAAACAGTTTATGGTGATTCCATCAAAGGAATCTGTTTTCATTTAAAGATCATGGGTTTGCCATATTTAATTTCCAGTTTTCCACTTTAGCCCTCTGTACCAGCCATTTAAATCTACTTTTTGTCTGAAACAAAAAGCACCAAGCCACAAACTTAATATGTTCTTTCGCGCAGTTTAACTTCACAAACCAACGCCAGAAGCAACATGATAAAAGAATCTTCATGTTGATACAAGCAGCACCTTTAGAGAAATAAGTAAAAGTATTACAGGCTACTTAACGAATAAATCTGATTGGTTCTGCGTGATATCTATTTACGTAAATGCTTCATGTAACTTTCATGTACTCGCGCAACCGCAGAACTCAGCCTCGTTTCCTTACAACTACACTCATTTCAGGTTATGCTGTCCTCATCTGGTATATTTAATAAAACGCTATATAATATGCACGCAAAGCTAGAAAAATATTTGACAAGAAAAACCGCTCATCCTCTTTAGTTTGAATAAATATTATAAAAATAACTTGCTTAACTCTTTATAAACCAAAACAGCACCTTAGCTCACATTTATATATATTAATTTACTGAAATGCACTAAGGATTAGGGCAATAACAATAACAATAATAATAATAATAATAATAATAATAATAAATCTAAACTACTACATTACAACTCTGGCGAAGAAACAACTTAAAATTAATGAAAACACTACATTAAATAAAACCAAGGAATGTGCCTGCACGCAACTCTCTTTTACAGTTGGTAGAACGAAATCCAAGTACTCATTCAATAAATCTACTTTATATGATTCTCAGCTCAGTACCAAGCGAACTAACGCGCATCTCTTATGGGCTAAAATGACGTTAATATGTACGCCGAACTAAGTACCTGTGAATCATACACATGATAAAAGAAACAGTCCGTCACTTACAGATCTTCGTGTTCCTTATAAGCAGCAGTAATAAAACTTAACTTTTTGACAATGTCGTTTTCCGACAATCCCTGTCTAAAGACAACAGCAGGTCTAATGAGCAAGGTTAACAAGGCATGGTCTTTTTTTCCTGTCTACATTTCCAAGATTTAGCTTAATTCTAACTTTATAATATTCTATTCTTACCCCCAGCAAATGCAAGATATTCTCCTGCCTTTCATGTATATGTAATTCACTCTTTAAAATCGTAAAAATTCTCACTACTAAGCAATGCGCTAACCTGGACCGAATAAAAGAAATAAAGCACCGGAAATGCAACGTACAAGTCGTACTTCTCTATTTTAAAAACAGTCTGAAAGGGGTATGGACAATACACGAAGGAAGATGGAAAAATGGTCCTGATCTAGGCTGAAAAATGTTTTTTTCATTTTTCAGCCTAGATCAAAAATCACTTTTTGTAAAGTCCATTCACATACAGATATTCAAAGCTTCAAAATGCTTTATTCTGAAAAGTTCGAAATCAGGACCGTTTTGTGACAAAGTCCTCCTTTAAAACAAACTTTAATACTTCAATCCACGTCCAACGAGTGGTATTCTTTATGTCAACAATACGTTATTATGATTGAATTTCTATTGCTTATGCTATTGGTTAACCTTTTAATTTTCTATTTAAAAAACATGGCCCTAATGCGTTTTTGTTTATTCGAAGCTTAAGTTTCGAATATGCTAAACAACGCGACGGCGGCGCAACTCGCAGTCTATAAAACCTGTAAGAGGCAAATGTCAGAAATAGAAGGGATGGAAAGAATGTTTGAAAAGGCACCAGCTGAAACAAAAAATTCCGATACACCAAAGAGAGCTGTTTTGTAAGACCTCAGTATTCTTTAGCTTCTTTCATGGGTAATAAAATGCACTCTTTAATTGCTATTCCAACCACACTGATACGTCTATAGGATAACGCTACATCACTGGAATTCGATGTCGAATGTTCTTTCAAAATTGTTAGAAAGGTGCAGGTTCAGTTTCTATAATCAAAACTGGTTATGAAAAGAATTGCTTTACTATAATCCTCGCCAATGGGAAAGATTCAACACAATACACGGTACAGAAAACAAAGGCATCACACGAGAAGCAAAGTTCCTAGTAGTTTACTGGTATTAGCTTAATTGATAAGTTAACTGATGGTTCAAAAATTCACTGAGTGGCCGCGCACAATATGTCAAATGCTGGAGGTTTAATGAAACAAAACTCTTACTGGCAAAAAATTCATTTCGTAGTCAATTATCTGAAAAAATATATAGAAACTTCTAATACAAAAAAAGCACTATTAAAGGAAATTAGGAAATTAAGGAAAGGGTGCTTGGTCAATGCGCAACACAAGTTTACAAACGGTTGAAAAATGAAAAAAATTACCACTGATGTAACAAGAAGTGAAACAAAAATGTTCAAGAGAGCATTTACAGGCGGTGCTTATCGCATCCTTTAATATGTCTCTGGAATAAAGAATAAATCAAGAAGTGAGGCCAAAGACAGTGATCAAGACCAACTGCAATTTGCTAATCTTTATGTAAATGACACACGTGATTATCGAAATCCTTCCCAACATTTTGAATAAACCGATGTACTATATGTAATCAAATAATGTAGAAAGCCATCCATCTTGTTAATAAATTAATTTAGTATTTCTTTTTCACTGTATTTTCCTTTAATTTATCATTCTTATAGGAAACGCGAAAAAGCAGTGCTGTGGAAAAAGTGATGCGGTTTACACAGGGAGCAAGGACTTTTACCAAATTTCGAGGATTAAACAAAAAGCTGTGGGTAATATGACGTAATACATTAATACAGCTTATACATGAGGTTTTATTGGTACGTTTGTCAAATTCAATTATGTGCAGGTAAACGGTGGAAATATAGACCAATACGATGTTAATTAATAAAGTAAGACATTTATCAAAAACCTTGATTAAAAAAGACCTTAAATACCATTTTATATGTAACCTTATCCCTAAGTCTCACCGTATAGTAAAAATGGCAACAAAGCTATTTTCTTTTTCTACCACCGGATACATCATAAAAGGATAAAAGAAACACAAGTGGGAAGGCCACTCTCCACTTTTCAAAATAAGCTCATTACAAGTATTTTTATTTTCATTTACACATTTATATATTTTTTTCTAATTCACGCTGATTTTGTATCTTCTTAATTCTACTTAGGCACCTGTGTACAAAGAAAAGAAGTACACATACAGAAGAAAAATTGGATACAGTAGCAATGGTGTTTTTAACTTCAGTTCTTCCTGACTCAGAAGGGAGCTGGCACTGTAGGTTGCCCACATAATCCCAAATATCTACAATTAAAGCGGAGATTAGTTTTCAATATCAAAATTGAAAATGAAATAATCAACAATAATTTTCATCAGTAGAAAGAAAAGTATAAGTATGTGCTATTCATAAGTCTTCAAAGAGGGGTTATTTCCCTCACTTATAGAATATCTGTGTTATATAATGCGCATGTCCAGCCCTGTCCCACACTATTGTCTTTATGGAAAAGGATGGGTGGATTCGTGTATATATAAATATACACGCAGATAATACTAACACTACTTTCAAACCAAGCAACTAGAGGTCTCTGACTTTTAAGGCTTAATAATCACGCGAATTCTATTCCACATGTGTATTTCTGCTTCTTTGGAATAAACATGAACAATTCTTGTCAAGGTATTATTAAGTTGGATTTGCTTTTCAATATCAGTTGCTTTTAGTCTCACAAACTAATAATGTACTGTAGAGTTTATACAAGGTTTCTTTTACTCCTCGGACGTGAATGGTTGGCCAATAATAACAATATCAAAGAAGGATGTGGTCAGGAAGATTATCTTAATCAAAAAGTAAGCTAAAAATAGGCCGGTCAATGTCTTTCAAAGAGCCCAAAGAGCAAGGGAATTCTTGAAAGATTTTTCAGAGCAGCAGATTTTGAGGTCTCAACTGATTAACGTAAATTGCCGAAAATAACATTGCTGGGAAAAAATTTAAAGCAAAAGACCTTGACATAGGCAATGCAATAAGTATCTGGAACACATTAACTTGGCGGCACGGAAGTGGTTTGAAATCAATGTCAACATACAAAATTTTACTTAAAGTAAAAAACAGAAGGAAGTGATGACAAGCTTCAGACTCTGTAGTCTGAATGTGGGAAGTTTGAGAGGTAGATCTGGTGAAGTAGCAGAGTTTCTTGAGCGAAGACACATTGATTTGTGCTGCATGCAAGAAACACGATGGAGAGGGAAATCTGTAAGAATGATAGAAGGGAAAAAGGCAACATACAAGCTGTTTTGGATTGGTAATGGAAAAGGCACAGGTGGTGTAGGTATCTTTGTTGCAGAGAAATGGATAGACAAGGTGATTGATGTCAAACGCATAAATGATCGAATTATGCTGATTAAACTGATGATAGGTGAGACAATCTTCACAGCAATATCAGTGTATGCACCACAATGTGGCTTAAGTGAAGAAGNTATACACGCAGATAATACTAACACTACTTTCAAACCAAGCAACTAGAGGTCTCTGACTTTTAAGGCTTAATAATCACGCGAATTCTATTCCACATGTGTATTTCTGCTTCTTTGGAATAAACATGAACAATTCTTGTCAAGGTATTATTAAGTTGGATTTGCTTTTCAATATCAGTTGCTTTTAGTCTCACAAACTAATAATGTACTGTAGAGTTTATACAAGGTTTCTTTTACTCCTCGGACGTGAATGGTTGGCCAATAATAACAATATCAAAGAAGGATGTGGTCAGGAAGATTATCTTAATCAAAAAGTAAGCTAAAAATAGGCCGGTCAATGTCTTTCAAAGAGCCCAAAGAGCAAGGGAATTCTTGAAAGATTTTTCAGAGCAGCAGATTTTGAGGTCTCAACTGATTAACGTAAATTGCCGAAAATAACATTGCTGGGAAAAAATTTAAAGCAAAAGACCTTGACATAGGCAATGCAATAAGTATCTGGAACACATTAACTTGGCGGCACGGAAGTGGTTTGAAATCAATGTCAACATACAAAATTTTACTTAAAGTAAAGGTGAGAAGAAGGTCACAATCGTCAATGTGACTGAAGAGATTAGATGATGATTATGGTGATGGATCTATGTAAGCATTCATTGAAATCCCATTAAGACAATGACCACGGGAGCTTTGTAACAACGGGTAATTCCGCATCTTCACGGCCAACAAACATACATTTGGCACCCAAGGCACGCAGCTCGATATGCATCTTCGACCTTTGCCAACATTTCTTGCTTGTTCTACAGGGCCTCCATTTTTAACGTCTTGAGCTATAAACAGAAAACAAAGATATCTAGCTATCCTATCAAAGCCCAATTACTTGACTGTCATTCAAAGGTCAATAAACAAATATTTCCCATCCATATTACCAAGAACTGGTCGAACTCCATTCAATAAAAATTCCGGGCGGCTAGTTTATTTCGAAAAGAAAAAAAGGGGTACTTTTCCTTCTCGATATTTTAATTATAACTGTAGTCATAATCATTTCAAGTTATTAATATGTTATCAATATATACACTGAACACTGATATGCACTGAAATGATATATTAATATACAAGTTAAACAGAATATTTCAAGATCATGAAAACATTCATATCTAAAATATCGAGTAAGAAAGTTCGGTTACAGTTTATCATACTATGGTGGAATGTGTGCCGAAATAAATACTGAACCCCAGATACCCTCAACGAAGATCGGGCTGTCTTTGTAGAAACTACGGGATACCTTTATGGCCAGCCGAAAGTAAATGGTGAAATACGAATAAAACGATAGAAGGTAGATAAGCAATGCCCGGTCAAATGAAAGGAAGGTTACCATGGAAAAAAAGCGGGAATCCTGGGATCAATAGATGGATACTGTGAAGGAGATATGTATGGTATCAAATCAGATGAACAAGTACTCTAACAAAACTTTAGTTTTTAATTGTTTTAAAATCGGCTCCTTGGGAAATCTTTTGCGGCGTTTCATTTCCAGGCAATAAATTAATAATTTATTTGGTTGGGTGATAAAGCATGAAAGAACAATCGCTCCCTTCCCACCTTCCAAAATAGTCCCTAGCCCATACGAACAATTCTTAATTGGAAGTTTCATTAGTGCGCAAAAAGTAGCTAAGATTCTAAAAAAGTGTAGGCGTGGTGAGAGGCAAATGAAGTCAAGAATCATACCTGTATCAGCAGTTTAAAATAATATACTGGATACAAAACAGGTGATGCAAGACCAACCACAATCAATGGTATTAACGAGTATCCAATTACTCCCAGACATTGTGCATAACTCACCTAAAACGAGTCAGTGTTAGGAACTACAATTTAAAAAATGGATAAACAAACCCTTTAACAATACAATAACTGTTAGAACTACGCAGTACTAAACTAACCCCTATTAAATCATTTCATCCAACTTAATAAAACAACAACAAAAAATTACACCTAAAAGCTCCATTAAATTGAAGTGTGCTGGTTTGGCAGCAATATGATGACAATCCATGGCAAACAATTAAAAATACGTGAACACTTGGCTATTGCTGCAAAAAACACCATTACTATCATCATCAACAGGTCAAACTTGCTCGGCTTTCCATGATACATTGTTTTCATTCTTCCTAGTCATCCACTCCAGTTTATCATTTTTCAAATTGATACCAAGTATTTTAATCAATCATTTGGTCGCTGAAGACGTTCTTTTGACGTCCTGGGACCTGTTTGCTATTACTTGGTCTCAAGTGTAGAGCGTCTCTCACCATTTCTTCGTTACTTCAGAGTCCAGCCTTTGCTGAAGTACTGGGGGCATCCTGCTACATATTTCTTTGTTGGGTGTTTTGTCTAGGGCAGGACGCAGCATTTATGTATATACTCTATAGATCTTCATTTCCAGTGTTGTTGTCAGAGTCTATGAATGTTTAGTTATATGTAAGTACGGGGTCTGCTGCTGTTCAAAAGAAGTTTCTTTTTAAGTATGGAAATTGAATTTCCGCCTTTTGTACGATTGGTTCAGGCCTTTTCAGGCCTTCCCGAGCATGATGGTGACATCTTGTTTAGTGGAAACAATGTGGCTGCCAAGGTATTTTAAGTCATGTAACTGTCTGATCGATCTTTATTAAGGTTTCTCATACCTTCGGATGGATCTTGACATGGGCAGGTGAACTCTGTTTTGTCTGCACCGAAAAACACTCCGATCTTCATCGGTGTTCTTTCTACGTTGTGAAGAAAACATGCTGCGTCATTGAGAAGGTCTGGAAAAATCATAAGACATGAAATATAAGTGTAGGAAACGGGATTCTGAATATAGAAACAATGTCTTCCACTCAAAAAAGGTTTCCTTGAGAAAATTTGGGTCAGCAAAAAAATTTGCAACTAAATCAATTACAACTGTTAATGCTGCTTATGTCGCTTTTCTTTTAATTCCCAAGTCATTTTGTAGCAACTCTGTTGATAGGATGAAGAAAAAAACCTTTTTGCATTCTTCTGCCTGTCCGTTAAACTGTGCGTGAACAATGCGTTTTGGGCAATAAATAATTAGTTGCAGGCCATTGTGAGAAAGGGTAAGGGTGACCAGATTCATCGTTAGAAAGAAGGACTGTTCTACTACACCTTTGTCTCTGGTGTAGAAAACTGATACCAACTATCTTCCTCCTTAATCTTCAAAAGCATAAACAAAGTTAACAGTCTACAGCAGTGGAGCATAACTATAGCAAGAACAATTAAAAGCGATCAAATAAAAGGAACGTTAAATAGAGCTTCATTTCTTATACTTATATCTATTTGTACGTTAACGAATAAAATGTGCAACACTTGTTAGTATAGGGATCATCAGCATGTGGTCAAAGAACCACAGTGGGCCATTCCATGACAATGTCAAACAAATTCAAGAAGATATACACCTTGAAAAGCAACACATAGTATTGCCAATAGACAAAAGGGAAGTCTGAAGGCAATTAATCCATTATTTTCAAGCGTGATGACTATTTTCGCAATGGTCGTGTAAGTTATATGCCTAATAAGAGACAATATAAAAGTAAATCCAAATTGTCTTGATTTCAACATTTAAAAAAACACAACGCCAATGGCTTGTGCACAATGTATACATTCTGTTCTTCCAAACAGTTCTCTCCCTAACTCTCCTGTATGAAAGTGTATTCTCTTGGCATTATGAATTCAGAAGCGGCTGTTGCCAGGAAAAAGTCAAGGTAAAAGCTTTTAATGGCTAATGCCAATCATTAACAAAAAACCAGGTATTTTTCTACCCATTAGACTCACATGCATTAACTGCTGCTGGCGTCGAGATGAAATGGGCAGCAAGCAAAAATGGAACAATAAATCTGTGAGCTACTCATCACCATTATCATAATTATTATTACCATAGTCATAATATGGTTGGTTCTGTCTTGAAACGCCACGGCTCCTTATATCAAGGCTCGCATTTGAGCCTGGTATGGGCAGCTCTGTAAACTTGAATTATGAAGAGCACGATTTCTTCTTTGATGTTATCCAAGTGCCTAGTTTTCGGTCTTCCTCTATTTAAATGTGTAAATTTCTCACAAACCAGCATTTAGAATGTAGAAAAAGCACAAAGATTGCTCAGAAAGGAAGATATAATACGAAAGACCTCCCCATCAATACCATAACAAATTGGCATATGCAGAAGACCATAAGACACCATATCAAATGTCAAATGAAATGAAAATATCATACTAAGAGCCCTTGCCCTGTTCGAATACAAAGAAAACTCCTACAAAGAACTCAATGACAAATCTTCTGTTTACTTTGCAAGTACTAAACTGTATTAATATTGAGACAAGGAATTTTTAATAACTAAAGGACTTTAATACAAGAACGATACAAAATATATAATTTTTACTCAATGTGTACTGCATAACATCTACTCATCTTACCTCACCACCTAGAACTCTGGCTAGAAAAAATATGACAAAAGACCCACATATCCATATAGTGACAATCCAGGAGAGTACCTAAAAGGAGTGAGAAAATACAATATCATCCACTATGTGAAAAGAAATATCACTTAACAATATTCATGGCCTGAATTGACAAGCCCTATGTATTTTACATTTTTCTTTTACAAGGACTAACTCTGTTGTATGTTCATACCACTTATAGATCACAATTTTGACTGGGAAAATAGAGATTATACATAAGGAAACAAACACAACAAGTAGAAAAATAAAAGAAACGATCCATTCCCTGCAGCGTAAAAATAATATCAGCAGTACAACTACACTGTTCAAGAAATATGGCCTCCAGCACTAAAGAAAGCAAGATACGTATGACAAGTATGGTACCACTCCTCAAAACAACTTGACCCTGTCATCACATTTGTACATACCATCAATTTGTAAAATGAGTTGTACCTAATCATTTCAGTAACCTGATGATGGAAGAAGTATCTCTAAAAAAATAGTGCAATATGAGCTTAATATTCATGACATTACAAAGATCCTATATCTATAACTTCCACTGAGTTGAGAAAGTCAAAAATTTTCACTGAACAAAAAATTCTTACACAATTACCAATGCATGCATGCCTTTTTTATGGTCCGTTTGTGCGAGTTGTGGACACTCATTGCAAACATGGGCGATGGCTTTATCTAGATGACCACACATTCTACAATGGCTACCTACTTTACCCTTATCAATCTTACTTTTGATACGGTTGATGCTGGTGCCTTGGGTAGGTAGCAAAGATCAAATTCAACCAGTCACATCATATTTTGACAAATTTCTCTACTTTGTCTGAAGAATTGATTATACAGTTGTGTATGCTGTGTATCCAGTCCTAACATGATCATTTCTATTTTTTAACATTTCCCTCTTCTTTTTCTCCTACTTCTTTTTCAAGCTTGTCCTGTTTTCGTAACCAGGTTGCTGTGGCTATCCTCTTCCTCAAGGGTTATCAGTCCATTGCATCCTGCTGTTTAGTTTTTCACCCAGACACTTTGGTGTCTGGGTGAAAAATTAAACCATGGGTACCAGGTCACATCATAATAATGGATTAGAGGTATTTTTTAGTATTCTGTCAAAGGAACCACAGACTTAAAAACACCAACCCTTTAACTAAAAATAGTGAAATACCTTGACAATAACACTTGGTGATAAACATCATATAGGCGCATGTGTCTTTAACCAGATATTGGTGTATGTGCCTTTCACTGTAACTGATTGACTAATTACTCAAAACAACAGTATAAACAAAAATTTAACTGCAAGAACTTTGAATGGTAAATGCCAAGAACACTTTAAAAAGTAAATATCACCAATACAATAATGAAAAAACTTTGCACAATCGAGGTGTGCAGTAAAAATCCCTGACCCTTGGATTGTTATTAGACTTGTGATGATTGATAAGAAGCTAAAGCATTGGCTTGATGGCAAGTCAGAGATAGACCACTCAAACAAAAATTTTCATACCTTGAACTGTCCATAAAGTGACAATACAGCAAATGCTAGGACAACAAATAATGGACCCCAAAAATCAGGGCTGTTTCGGACTATCTGTCTTTGAAAACCAAAAGATGGCAGTGGAAACAAAACACATCTTATCTTGTAGTATATGTCTTTTAAATCAATGTCCAACTCTTCCCTGTAGAAAGAAAAAAAGTGTGTGATTTGACATTTTTTGCATTTCAAAAAATCTCTGAANTGCTTCTCTCCTTTTTTATGCTCTTGCCTTCACCCTGGCAACCCAGTTCATAGAAGTTTTTTCCTGCCTTGTAGGCCTTTCTTTTCTCATCAGTGTTCTTCTTGTCTGGTATCATCCTTGCTTTCTTCTTCTAGATGCCCTTCTTACTGCATGTTCTTACACTCATAGAGTTATCTATTGTCTCACATTCAATTCCTGTTCCTTTAAGTTCCTTTAATCTTTTTCTCCTGCCCCATCATCCACTTGTCAAACAAACTGGTGGTAAATGTTTTATCTTTCCATTCCTCTGTCAATTCAATTTTTGTGCACTTTGGTGTCTGGGTGAAAAATTAAACCATGGGTACCAGGTCACATCATAATAATGGATTAGAGGTATTTTTTAGTATTCTGTCAAAGGAACCACAGACTTAAAAACACCAACCCTTTAACTAAAAATAGTGAAATACCTTGACAATAACACTTGGTGATAAACATCATATAGGCACATGTGTCTTTAACCAGATATTGGTGTATGTGCCTTTCACTGTAACTGATTGACTAATTACTCAAAACAACAGTATAAACAAAAATTTAACTGCAAGAACTTTGAATGGTAAATGCCAAGAACACTTTAAAAAGTAAATATCACCAATACAATAATGAAAAAACTTTGCACAATCGAGGTGTGCAGTAAAAATCCCTGACCCTTGGATTGTTATTAGACTTGTGATGATTGATAAGAAGCTAAAGCATTGGCAAGTCAGAGATAGACCACTCAAACAAAAATTTTCATACCTTGAACTGTCCATAAAGTGACAATACAGCAAATGCTAGGACAACAAATAATGGACCCCAAAAATCAGGGCTGTTTCGGACTATCTGTCTTTGAAAACCAAAAGACGGCAGTGGAAACAAAACACATCTTATCTTGTAGTATATGTCTTTTAAATCAATGTCCAACTCTTCCCTGTAGAAAGAAAAAAAGTGTGTGGTTTGACATTTTTTGGATTTCAAAAAATCTCTGAAAAACAACTAAATATCTATCATTTATTACTTCTAAGTTACTGGCTACAAAATCAGTAGCTATACTTGACAAAATATTTTGAAAAATGCTATTACTCTTCAGAAAGTTCCAGCCCCAAAGTAAAATATTTTCAAGCAACACTTCATTTTTGATAACCCATCAAAGTCTTATGAAAATGAGCATGGTAATTATTTTTTCTTTAGGAAGTCAATGTGAGGTGTAGACATCTCTTTTGACCTGTCTTGATGTTAAATGGTAGATCTGCCAAAAATTATCATTAGTTTACTATTGGTGGTGCCAACAAGTATTATACCTTGTACGGACTTATCTCTGAGCAGAGTACTTGGTACTACTAGACTGCTCATTTGCTAAGGTAATGTGTGCTTTTTAATTCTTCAAAGGATTGTGGAATTGGTACAGTTCATATTTTAGTGCTGTAGAATTGTTTCCCTCAGTCCTCCCCAATTTAGTAAAACTTTTTAAACCCTGTTTGAAATAATTTTATTTTCTTAAGTGTTGAATGATATTAACTACAGTGTTGTTCTTTCTGAGAAATGTAGAAATGCCTTTGCCAAAAAACTATCAGCCAATTTCCCCACTTTTTGTCACTGAAAAGGTAGTTAGGAAATTTATCAAACTTATATGTACTGTATCATACCGTGATGCAGTATATGTCTGCAGTAAACCATTTTCCTCATACCAAGGTGTAGAATTTAGGTCCCTCTTAAGTGCTTCCATTCTTTTAATTGCTCATATTATTGAAGACAGTTCTGATGGTCAATATTAAATAGTATACTGTTACTACAATATATAGTATTTGAGAGTAACACTCAGGGCCAAAGATGACATTGGCTAATTGAATGACCATAAAGAAACAACAAAGATAAGCAACAGAACAATATGAAAGACAACACAATCAGTAACATAAAAACATTATTTGCAGATAAATGACAAAAGAGAGTAAGAATGATTGTTATGGAAGGATATGGCAGAAGAGTAGTTATATGTGATAATTAAAAAATAAAAGAATGAAAAATGGTCTGGTGGTAGTTACAGAAATCATGGATCATTAGTCAATGACCATGTCAACCATTTAGGGCATTAAAAATCAACATGACTTTCACGACATGGCTGGCCAGCAGCACTGATCAGATGCCACCTCCATGATGACTGAAGAGAATGAGAAATGAAGTGTGATATGGCCACAAGCGAAGATAATAGCAATCATGTGAAAAGAGAGGAAAGATGGAGGGGAGGGAGAGGAATATAAAGATTTATAAACAAGAGTTGAAAATTAGAACACAGAGAGAATATGACTCATGCCAAAAGGTGCGCTTCCTGTGGTAACTTTATTTTCATGCTCAAGAAACTAACAAAACAGTGTTTCAGTTGTTGTTGTTTTGTGGTGTTGTGTGTAAATATATTTGAAGAAATAGTGGAGATAGTCTGAAGAATGAACTTGAAGAGGTTTAGAAGAAATGTCAGCTTAAATGTGCAACTTTGGGAGAATCGGGGAGTTCAAAAACGGACACAGAAATTCGGCTTTGGCAAAATCATCACCTTTCGTTCACACTGCAACAGATCTGTTCCAGATTATACATAATAATAACAAAAACATTACTTTAATGGCTCACAAGAGAAGTATACTCCCTGCTTGCCCATTTGAGGGGCATTTGATCACGAAAACTAAAGAGGTCGCACGTGACCTCTCTTGAAACTGGGTGCATTGTTCGATCGAACACAATAAAAAAACACAACAACAATGTGAGAGATGGCCAGAAACGATTAAATTTGCTGGAGTTTGATGTCGTCAACTATTTTTTAATTTGGGAAACTACTGTTATAATTATATATTTATTTTCTTAGAATTTCTGTTTTTCTAGGTAACAGGTAACATGCAACTGTGATTGAATAAAAAACAAATATTTCTCAAGTTTGTAGAAACTAATTGTCTTTTTAACTTAAATTAAAAACTGGGGGGGGGGGGCTGAGAAATATGTAGATTTCTGCAAATTGCCCCCAGATCAAGACACCAAATGTACTGTATTGCACAATAAGACATAAAGAAAAACACGACAAGAAAAATAGATTTCTTTATCAAAAATTTAAATGTCTTTTTCCTTTTTTTTCCCAAAAAACTATCCATAGCTTTAAAGTGGGGTTAGGGTGGGGGTGCCTGAAGCCCCCA
>RDPX01000066.1:2972725-2986867 GCA_003991215.1 Morbakka virulenta
TCAGTTTGCCCTTTATTCCACTGCGCCATTTATGTACCCAGTGCTTGCAAGTACCACAATAGATTGAGTTGCTCCCAACTCCCTTCCCACGGACTGAACAGGGAATCTTTTTTTGCAAGGAACTTGATATTAACAATGTCAAGAAAAAAAAGGTAAATTTGCTCTTTAGATCCAGTGACAGCAGAACTAGTGGGATGAACAATTTCATGAAGCAATGTTTCAATAATTTGCGAGGAAGCTTATTGAAAAGAATACAAATATTGTTGAAGAGTTCTTTATGGTTCTCTTAAAGCCAACAGAGTTATGTCTCAGAAACTCTGTGCTGCACTGATGAACCCACAAAGGGCGAAACAGTACTGTCTGTAGATTGAGTATATATATATATATATATATATATATATATATATATATATATATATATACTTCAGACGTAGTTACTGCCATAAGCTCAAACACAATATCTAGCAATCCAAGTATATCAAAGAACACAATTTTTTAAAGCAAGAAACCATTAATAATATTTGGTTCCAATAGTTAAATATATTTAGTTGATAATTTTTTGCAGATGATTGAGTTCACTTTCTCAAACGTTTTTCTGAAAAATTGACAAGTTCTCTGCAGATCACAGAGAAAAATTTTTAAAGGAAAAATGAGAAACTACAATAACATCTGTTTACAAACAAATGCCAAGTGGATATATTTAAATTTACCTCTTTTAAGCAAATTCTGTTGGTTATTTCTTGTTTGTCCTCATATATATATACAAAATACATGGAAAGATTACTGTTTTGACTTTCTCTGTGTAACCGAATTCACATACAAGTTCTCATTCTATCTGCACGATGCTCTGTAATTAACCAGCTTGCGCTGACCGTTGTACAAAACAAATAAAGTCATGCCACGGTGTTGATTACCATTTCTTTCTAATTGGCTGCATTATGATTTATTGCTTTGCATACAACTAGAGTTTTATACATGACTGACTGAACTTGAAAACCAATTTTGGTAAAAAGACTTCCAACCATTAGCCGGTGTCTGCTAAGTCCTCTTGTCTCGACTGTTTTCTTTCTAGTTGAATGCAGATCGTTCTGCCTTCAGTCAAACACAACAAATATTAGTAGGCCCTACCGAGAAAGGGAAATAATGGTGTTAAAACGTGCAACTCAACGTTATGTACTTACAGCAATGGTTTATCGTTCTCAATGTCATCAATATCCTCAACCTCAAGCATCCATCCAAACCCTCTCTTAGTTATGATTTGACTTGCAAGGCCACCATCTGCAAAGGGGTTTATACCTCTTCTTGTTAGGTTACTTTGACCTAGTTGTTTCTCAGTGTTCATAGTACCACTGTACAGAACCTCATCTTGGGGACTTGATGACACAAATGATAATTCCTCAAACGTTTGAGCTTCCGAGGTAGCAGGAGGGTCCATAACTTTGACAAATTAGGAGTGTATTCCGCTTAGCGTCCTGAAAGAGGCCCTAGGGAATTTTACTCTGAATATGAATTCAATAGTACTGGTACTCCAATACAAAAGGATATGTCCAAAACATTGCCTTTCTCTCTGACACTTTACTTTTCTGGAATCTATGATGACAGGCACCAAGTTAAGTCCTTTTGGATTAAATTCATTAAGAATTTTAACATCAGTTGTGAAAAAACGACCTCCTGGTATTACTAGATTTATTCCCGTAAAAAAGCCACGAGCCGCCCTGAAATCAAATGATGATAAAATATGGCACTCCGTAAAACTTGTGAATGCTTGGATCGTTTCTCGTATGATAACGGGGAAAATAAAGCATGAAATAACTTTCAGAAAACAAACATCAGGGAGTCACAACAACTAACTGGTTACGTGTTGTGAAAATGGAAGGGGCTGGGGCGACTCAATATGTTGCAGTTGTTGTCAAAAAAGCAAGTTTAACAAAAAAGATCAATTAACATTTTCAAGTTGTGAGGGATGATATTTCAAAGCTTCAAGTCAAGGTACTTCAACTTCCTACTTTTGGAGGTTTTCTATAGTATAACATCCGATATAACCTCGTTTTTGGCACAATAGCAATGGGCAATAAAGCGTGCCCGAAATAAATAACTACAGCCCCGCTTTGCCTATTGACACCAATAAATAGGCGACAGAGAAAACTACCTATATTGATTACCTTGCATTTCGCTTGTCTGTTGGGGTCTGATTCATTTAGTACTGCCCCCATCACTCCTGGCATAACAATCTTAGTGAGAGGTTATCTTTTCTGCCTTGAGCTTTACTGGACTGTCCTCACACTCAAGTTGCCCAAGTTTGTGACTTAAACACTAAGAGGGTCTATTTTAAATTAGGGTAATTCAGACTAAGGTACAGATTCCAAATATACACTTCTCATTTCAGACATTATTTCACCGTTTATCCGTTACAAATAAGACGACCAACTCAATCAATTTGATCTAAGTAACTGTCACCACTGGCGCTTAGCTACCTTTCAATATAACTTTCACGTTTGGTGTCCTCTGCTGTCGTATAATCTAAAGTGTCAATCACTCCCATAATTGCTCTTCTCCAATAAATAAAGAGCATCCTTATTAACGCCCGTATTTAATAAAGCCTCCCCCCCCCCATCCTTGAACATATGGCTTGCTTTGAGAATCATAGCAGCAATAACATATTTTGCACAAAATATCAGTTAAGGTGGCAGGTATATAAATGAAACTGAAGGTGTGTGACCATTTACTTCTTTGCACACAGGAAACAAACGACAATCTACCTTCCTATAAGGAACGATTCCAAAGGCACAAATATTTTTCTTCGCTCAGTAACTTTTGCATCCAAAATCTTTGCTGCTTTCTTGCTTATGTTATTTCAATTTGTTGACTCTGATAGTCCTGCATTGATATTCCGTTTTAAAAATATCTTTGTATCAAACTGGGTTCGAACATAATGCATGTGTCCATGAGATCCATAGGCTCTGGTTCGAACACAGTTCGTTGCAAATATATTTTTCACTTTTCTAAAATATCAAATTTTCTCCAGTTACATTATATTATTTTCACAATTGCCTTGCGCCCCACGTATGCTGGGATCATCTGACCTTGAAAGCAAAGTCGTCGTTCTGTTGGAGGCTCAGCCCCATGTGCCTGATTGGGACGTTTTGTTCAACGATAGGAAATTAGGGGAAGAACGGTGTAATTAACTGAAAAATATGTTTGAAAAAATGGTCTGACAAAGGACGGGTTTCGATAGCTCAGATGGTAGAGCATGTGACCATTATTACTGGTTCGAATTCACTTCGGTGCAAACACGTATTTCACTTTCCTAAAATTTCGAACCATCTCCATTTTTAATAGACTATTAATTGATTGATTTCGAAGTGTCTTACAACAAGAGCTTTTGTTATTTCCTGAACTCTAGCTAATCCAATCACATGGATGTCCTAGATCATGACACAAATCGAAGCAAACGGAATGTGAGGACCATTGTTCTAAAAATATAAAAACTCTTGTTTTCCTTGGACATGCATGAGACTAGCCCAATAATTTGTACACCAGTATTTATTTTGAGTAATTTTTTAGGTCCCGTTTATAGTAAACAGTTTTTTAATTATTATGGTTCAAACAGTAAAAACAAATAATAGCTATCGTAAAAAGTACTATCTACTTTATGCCGCTTTTACTCTGCAATGAAATCCAGTGTCAGTAATCTCGAAGATAAAAATTATTTGTTGTAATGTATTTGGTTCATTCAAGGAAGATATCGTCAGCCTGACGATGAGAGAAGTATCTCTCGAAACGTAGCTGAGAAAAAGCTTACAACTCACGACATGATAAATATCTTACATCAAGGAAAATAGCTGTCAACCTGAAGGTTCCTGTTACTGTGTCTTGTCTCACAAAGTGCAAGTGAATGAAAGAAAACTTGAAAAGGATCTCTGACATAACTGAAAGTTAAGAAGAGGCATTTTTTAAGAAAATAGATTTTTGGGGGTATTAGATTTTTGGGGGTCTTAGGGGTTTTTTCTGTCTTGCGTTTAAGCATTACTCTGAACTAGCTCTTTTATAGTCAACAGTATTTCGAGGGATTAAAATGTCTTAAAAATGTGAGAAGAAAATTGTTTAAAATACTTTTTGTATAATTAAACTATAAATGTTTAGTTTTTTTGCTGTTTATAGTAAAGGGTAAAAACTCTAGCTTCAAAAACAAAGTTTCTTTTTATTCTAATATAATATTTAAATAAATATATACGTATATATATATTTGTATATATATAAATATAGATATGTATACATTTGTAAGTAAAAGAGATATAATAAGTTGGAAAGAATCAAAAGACTACACTATCCATTTCGACAAGCCTGTTTCGTGATTTTACTCACTCGTCAGGAAATGTACTCCTACATTTCCTGACGAGTGAGTAAAATCACGAAACAGGCTTGTCGAAATGGATAGTGTAGCCTTTTGATTCTTTCCAACTTATTATATCTCTTTTATTACGCTCTGCATTTATGTATCGAGCACTCTAATACGGTTAACCGAATCGAATGCACCATACATTTGTAAGTATGTATATCAAACCGCCTTTTCATTTTAATGTATATCTGTATAACTTTCATGACATTTGTTCCAAGATTTTATAGCTTTATGGAATGTTCTGCTATTCAATGTGTCAAAAAGTCCCTCAGGACTTCTGTAAATCCATACTTAGTCACCTGTCTAGCAAATTTTGAATTGCGATTGTGTTTTGTGTAAAAATTTTCTACCAGTTTCTCTCTCTAACATTGTAATTGTACTCAAAGAACTGGCCTCTGAGCTTGCATTTAGTACCAATATTATATATAAGTATATATACTTATTATAAACGTTGACATCGCATTCTTGAGAAATTAAATGTCAGAAATGATATTTAATTTTTCAAGAAGATTTTAAAAAAAGTAACTATAACTTCCTTTTTGACTCCAAACAAAATAAAGAATTTTTAGACAATTTTCGGTACAATAAAA
Organism: Morbakka virulenta; assembly: GCA_003991215.1. Lineage (NCBI taxonomy): Eukaryota > Metazoa > Cnidaria > Cubozoa > Carybdeida > Carukiidae > Morbakka > Morbakka virulenta. Next base: position 2,977,715 of record RDPX01000066.1, read on the forward strand.
TTGGCTAACAAATATGCCCAGACGTATAAGAAATAAATAAAAGTTAGATCTGAATGAAAATTAGATTAAACGATGATATAGTTCAATCATTCGGAAATATGAATATCTCTTTGGTCAATCTCTCCTGAGGAAACTGAAAGGCGAGAATATGTGAAATGAAGCTGTTGAAAAATAGAGAACAAACCATTTACTATTCCAAGTAAAAACTAAACTTTTAGAGGTTTGGGAAAGAAAGGAAGAAAAGCTGGAGAGTTATTAGAAAGGAACACAGAACACTAAAACACTAAATGGAAACATTAAAGAAAGAGCAGCAAAGATTGAGGATAGGGCATGAACAGTTTCAAGGCAATGGTTTTAGCCACATTTAGTAGTAAAATAAAATTAGCAAATGATTATATATATATATNTGGTCAATCTCTCCTGAGGAAACTGAAAGGCGAGAATATGTGAAATGAAGCTGTTGAAAAATAGAGAACAAACCATTTACTATTCCAAGTAAAAACTAAACTTTTAGAGGTTTGGGAAAGAAAGGAAGAAAAGCTGGAGAGTTATTAGAAAGGAACACAGAACACTAAAACACTAAATGGAAACATTAAAGAAAGAGCAGCAAAGATTGAGGATAGGGCATGAACAGTTTCAAGGCAATGGTTTTAGCCACATTTAGTAGTAAAATAAAATTAGCAAATGATTATATATATATATATATATATATATATATATATATATGCATATCCGAATAATTGTTTGGCAAGAGAGAAGGAAATAACAATTCTGAAAGAGGGTGATTTACCGAGAAAATGAAGGCTTTACTTCATCTACGTGGTTGTTTGATAAATTGGCCTGTTGTTATAGCATATGAGAAATAAAGAGATTTGAGCACAATTAGCTGATGTTTCTATGACTACCCTAAAATTGTAGATGGAACGAATAAAATGATGGTACAAATAACAAAAACACCTGAAATCTGATATGATGAACATTAATGATTTTAATGCCCTTTTAAGTTAAGTTAAACAAAATATCTACAGCAATTACAGAAATAAACAAGGAGACCATCGGCTGCTTTTTTGCTGTAAATAATGGAAATAAAATGTTTGCAAACAAGTTGTTGTCTGAAAAGATACTACAGTGAGATTCTGTAAAGTATAGTTGGTTTAAACAATTAAAAGTTCGGTACTGCGTTAAGCTAAAGTCAATGGTGCAAGTTGAAATCACAGAAAATAGCTGCTTTAAACAATAAAGGAACAGAGAAATACGATCCAACTCTTAGGGAAAATTACAGAAGCAGAAGTTTTGGGTCACATTCTGCCACAACTTGCTGTTTCCGGTTGATCTTACTTTTTGGTTTATCACCAATTCCTGTCGGAAAGGCACCAAATAATGATAATGTTGGTGCTGATGATAATGAAAAGGAGGGTGATAGCAGCAAGAGAAAATAAAAATAAAAGAATATAGGAGGAGACAAAAGTGGCCTTAGTGGCTGAATATATAGAAAATAAACGACTTTCTGAGGATTCCAACCGAGCAGTAAGTGTTAAGGAGCGTGATAGTGAACACCAGTCGTCAAAAAAGTAGATCATTAAGCTAATTTTGACAGAAGTTGTATTAGTAGCAGTAGTAATAGTAGCAGTAGCAGTAGTAGCCGCAGCAGAAACAGCAGTAACAGCATAACAGCAGTAATAATAAGTTATTGTACTCTGTGGATCTTCTTCATAGCATGTAAAAGGATTTGGCGATGATTATCTCTGTGGTGGCTGACAAAAGTGGTTCTTGGCAGATATATTTTATCCGGTGATACTATAGTTGAAGCTCGAAGATTAGTAGGATGCCATGAATAATTATTTAGAATAAGAATAATAAATTGTCTCGGAAGATGTTGGTTATCTCAATTTATGGCTTGAAAATAACCTAATATAGGAACTGAAAATGTTAGCAAGGGAAAACCCTTCAAATTATTGTAAAGGAGATGACCTGAATTAAATTTTTGGTCGCGACAACGATACATTGGCTTTAGAGGCAGCCGTTTACTGAAATTTCATCGAGTGAAGAGAGTGATTAGAGAAAAGGATCACGGAAAATTTACTTATTTAGAAGATGACTGCGATGATTTGATAACCACCTTTTCACCAATGAAAGACAAAATAAGCGCTATCTGAGCAATAAAAATGCATGATTGAATAATGCTTATGAGTATATTTTAATGCGATCTCGGCACCTTCACAGTGAATTGAAACGAAATTGAAACTTTAAGAATTAAAAGAAGTAATAGGATTTTTGATGATTACTCCAATTAACTATCTGTTATTCAATAGTGTAGCAATATATCATACGTACTAATCTATAATAAATAATTTTATGGCCTTCTTAACTATTTTGTTCACAATTTTCTCTTTTTGTCTACAACTCATCTTTTCGTCATAAACCCTCAAAAAGTCACACCTTATTTAGGAATTTTCCTTTAAAAACATAAAAAAATCAACAAAAAAATAGAAAAAACTTGAGACTTTAAGTAAAAGTGGTATGTACCACAAAAAGTCCAAATAATCTTTTACTGGTTTTGGGCTGTAGAAACAAAAAATCTGGTTTCCCTGACTTAACAGTTATATTGTTAGTTATCATCAGGCATCAGTTGACATCAATCATTTGACGTCAGATATCTGACGTCAAATAATCAATGTGTAAAATATTTAGGAGAACCGGAGTGATTTCCTAAAGTAGTGACTTTTAAAACAACGCCTTTATACGAAAAATTACCACAGATCAATGGATACCAGCGAATTTAGTTTATATGCCAGAAAACTAGCATTAAGATCAAAGAGTGACATTGGACTAAAGAATACCAGTGTTTACGAACTCTGTGACCTACGTAAAGCAGTAAGCGAACACGGTAATAATGGAATGCTCCCTGCAGTTTCAATTAATGAACCCGGCGAGTCTTTTTACTTTATTGATAAAGAACTACAAGTCCAGTACCATAAATACATCCAACTAGAGAAACAAAGAGAGGTACACGAAAGTCATTACAATGCCGCGCAGAAGTCACTAGCTGAAGTTCAAGCAAGAAACGACAAAAATTTACAAGTCCTAGAAAAGAAAGGGAAAAATCTTACTAAAACAAGGGAATGGCGTTTTAAAGCTCGGAATCAGGCAAAACAAAATAGCGTGATAAAGTGTTTTGAAGTCCTGTACGAAACGGCATTCAACATCACAGAAACCATCCGTGGTATAAATTCTGCTGCAAAGTCTATTGATGCTTTGCGCAAAGAGGCAAAAACTGTACTAGATGACCTAGAATCAGAAAACAAACTGTTAAGGAAGAACATCGGTAATTATACCAGGACTATTCTTCAAGAGCGTACTGATAGGAAAGAGGACCTTTTAAAATTAAGAACGTACTTAATTTACCACCATTTAGAAAAAGAAGAGTGTGATTCGGATAGTGAAGATCCTTACCATGCTGAACAGAAATATTTGGAATCCCTGTCCCTTGAAGAGGAAGAGATAAGTGACTGTTTTGACGAAAAATTATCTTACTTGCTGGGTCAGTTAAACGACACTGAGGAGTATGTAAGTATTTGGCAGGATAAGATAACAGAAATTAAAGCAAATAACTAGCTGTTACTTCAGAACGAGAACAACAACAGAACAAGCGTTTTACATTGGAAAAAGATCTTCAGGCTTACTTGATGTCAAATAGCAATCAAACCGAACACTCCATATCACTAAATTCAGATCACGCAGGTGCACTTCAAGAGAAATTGTCCAAAATAAATGAACTCAAAATTTTAGAAAAAGAACTCAATGAAACGTCAAAACAAATCCTAAATATAGACTTGAAATTAGCACAATTGAGAGGAAAATGTAATTTTTATCAGTATTCAAAGGATTTATATGATGCTGAAAGCCAAAGACTTCGTAGTCTAATGGCAGGAAAGAAAAATATGCTTTAAACAAAAATAGTAGCTTTTAAATTGTTTAACCTGCTTCTGATTAAAAAAATGATTTATTTATATTAATAACTGTGTTGTGTGTTACAATTGGTCTTGTTTATTTACTATACTATGATAATTTATGAAGAGAGGTTTTAACTAGCAAAAAGCATTATGTGAAGGTGGCAGAAGGATGCTAACTTTCGTTCTATTAAATCTTTTCAGGTAAATTGTATTAGCTTGCTGTAAAGTTAAGCAAAATTATTTGATCCTGAAACAACAAAGAAATGTTAAATGTATGAACAAATAAATTTTAAGTAACTAACCAAAAAAGAAAAATAAATGAGAAGACGAATAAATAATGAAACAAATAAACAAAGTGAATCCGAGATGAAATAACAGTCTTCTTTTTGAAACAAATATTTTTACTTATTGAAAATGGCAATGTAAAGCAAATAATATTGAGATCATTTCCTTTCTCTATTACCATACTGATAAAGTAGTTTAGCATTCTTTATAAAAGAGAGTAGAAAAATAGAAAATCTTTACAAAACAGAGGTAGGAATGAAGTAAACGAGTAGATCACAACAGAACTGAAACCAATATAGATAATGGTATTCAAAGAGATGTTTTAAGGAAAAGAAAACAGCTCATTTCTTTTCAGAAACATTAATTGATTATATATATACATGTATATATATATTTATATATATAAATATTGAACACAACCTATATATATAGAGAGAGTCTCGTGTTCACCATCAGGACAGTCACAGGGGCCTAGAGAGACTAGCCCTATTATGTCCTCGTCAGTAGGCATAACATTTGTAGCTACGTCTTTGTGAATGTCCAGTCATTCCCGTAATAGAGGTGTAGGGGCCAGATTTTTATTAATATCAGTTGGATCTTCTTGTTTATTAAATTTTCGTAAAATTCTTGTATGTCGATAACAGCTTACAATTGTAGTTGTTTTTACATCTTTCATCATGCATCGCCAGTGAAGTAGATTGCTTGTTTCAGTTAGTTTTTCCAGTTTCTAAGTGTCATCCAGTCACTGCACGTAATGCTACATAAAATGTTATTTATAATGGACCTTGAAGTTTCTAATTAACCCTGCATTCATTGGCTGAGTCAGGAACTAAGTGTAAGAGACCATGTTATGCATGGACAGTTAATTAGAGAGAGAGGTTATAGGCGTAGCTCAAAGTCATCCAGTTATTGTCCTCATGAATAGACACCAAATATTTACACCCTGAGACGTCAGAGTCGGTAGATAAGTGTTACGGATTATTAAAACATAAATGCAATATGGACCTAAATTTTTACATATCAATTGTCGGAAAATGGGAATGTCGGTTTATCTATAAACTTACTCTATACATATATAAATGATGTCATGTCATATATATTATATATTATATATATGATATACATCATATCATCTTTTAGATATGTATGTATATATATATAATATATATATATTTACTCAAATTGATATATCTGGTACTAAAGTACAACACAATGACTTTCGATGATAAGAAAATGAAATCAAACATTCGCTTTACTTCAAGTTATTCTGTTGACGAAGTAGTATATCTTGATACAGTTACTAAAATTCAGGATGATAAATTTATAACAACTAAAAATACCAAATCTACAGCAGCACACCACAGTCTTAGAAGCGATTCTTATCATCCTCTCAGTCTTATTCAGTCTTCGCCAAAGCCCCAGAATACAAGAGAATACTGCTTACCCAGGCTTGCAAAAACTGTCCTAGTAGTCGCCAACATGGACAGGAATACATTACTCCGGACATAGGAACGACTTATCTCGTGTTCTTTTTTCTTAACATGGTATCATAAGTTTTGGGAAATTACTAACATCTTGAAAAGTAATTATAATTTTATGGTTAGTATGCATCCTGTTTCAAAATAAATTTTTCCATTGCCTCCATTGATATCTTACTGAAAGCACAAAAACGTCAAAGATAACCTTTGTCACTCTCACTCTGTTAGAGTCACCAGGAGGGAAAAATCTATGTCCTGTAATCATCTTTCTTGTCAGAGATGACGTTACAGAGAACAAGTGTAATGTAAGATACTGTATAGAATGGACAGAACATTTTCTTCTTCAAATGCAGTGTATGCTTCTTAATGCACTAACCATAAACAACTTTATGTAGGCTTCACTATACACCAACTTCACAAACATTTCATCGCTCACCGTTACGAAATACGAACTCGCAATATAACCTGTGAATTGGTCCGTCATTTTTGCAAAAATTCTTGACTTTCAAAATAATTTCAAATTAATGTTTTACAAGAAAATTTGCCGAGAGGTATTGCTGCATGTCAATGTCATGAAAATAAGTAGATTTTCCATCTTCGGTTGTTTGTTCTTCATGGTATGAACTGTAGCTTGAGTTGAATGGTCGCACGTATTTTAGTTCTAATAATCGGTTTCAGCTTCTGACTTATATTATATTAATACTATCCTTATCAATTTTATTGTCTACAGTTAAAGAACAGTTTAATCACAACTTAGAAAGCTCAGTTTTAATGTTGAGTACTTTGAAAAGTGGGTAAGGTTGTTTTTAGAGAAGAAGACCTACAATCCAAAAATGATTGGAATAAAAGCTGTTATGTAAGGCCCAAAATATGGGGGCTAATTACATCAGATTTTGATTGCAAATTTACATATCCATTATGAGACCAACCAATTAGCTTTACTTTTGTCAGTTAACTAGGTTTCTGCAGGCTTTGCCGGGTGCCTCTGCTAGTTTAAATATTAAATGGATGGATTTGACCTTGAAAATCAAGGTGCACAGGTATCCCTTGGTCTCTCCCTGTGGGCAGTCATGATAGCAGAGAAATACTGTAAGTAATATTAATATTAATGAGTTACGTACTGCTAAATTTGACGTGAGGTATTTAGTTAGGAGTTAATTTATGCAATTCGTTATAAAGAGGCATTGGAATTAAGGGCCTGTCCATATCCTCCAATTTGACAACAATGAATAAATATTTTTCTTCTAAATCTGTTAAAGGATCAGTTAAGATATTGGTTATATATATATATATATATATATATATATATATATATGTACTTCTTAGACTATTACTTTAATCAGAAAATAGCATTAAATATTAATAAGGATCGATAAGTGATTTTCACAAGATCTTGCAACTTTATTTAACCCTAAATGATATTTAAACTACATATTGTAGTAACCAGAGACTTCCAGGTTGGCATCTGGTGGGCTAAGTCTATCTCATGGAACAGAGGGTCTCTTTAGCCTTGGTTTGGAGCCCTCTTGAAAAAATGTCTCCATGAAACCACAGGTGGGTGACGCCTGCCTGAACTTCTACGACATATTTGTANTTATATATATATATATATGTACTTCTTAGACTATTACTTTAATCAGAAAATAGCATTAAATATTAATAAGGATCGATAAGTGATTTTCACAAGATCTTGCAACTTTATTTAACCCTAAATGATATTTAAACTACATATTGTAGTAACCAGAGACTTCCAGGTTGGCATCTGGTGGGCTAAGTCTATCTCATGGAACAGAGGGTCTCTTTAGCCTTGGTTTGGAGCCTTCTTGAAAAAATGTCTCCATGAAACCACAGGTGGGTGACGCCTGCCTGAACTTCTATGACATATTTGTAGTGTCGGCAAAGTCGACATCATCAACATCGATAATTTCATTAGGGATATCACTGACACCACCTGTGGATCAAACCTGGCTCAGGGCATGCTCTAGATACACAATAAATAGTATAGAGCTGAAACTGTTCCCTTGTGGAGTAACTGTTTTTCTTCCAAATGAAAGTCTTTCTTTTTTTCTTTTTTTTCTCGTTCCATTTACTTTTAGGCTAATTTAGGTATTGCCGAGTTAAAATCTGATCATTTTCATCTCATCGTCCTTGACAATGTCTTTCATAATACTAGCAGCTTGAAGCAATTAATTGTATCAAAGACTGCAGAACTAACATTAACAATTATTCTGAAGGGTAAGCATTAAGTACTGGTGGTTTTAGCAGCTAGTCATTTGTGTGATACATTACATCTGATGTACTTCTTTCCAGAGGGAAACCACTTTAACGTTTGGATACATATTTGACAACTGCTGGTCTGATTCCAGTAAGCGCAAAGGTGGATAAGGACTTCCTTATAGTTTTCAGCAATGTGATAGCTCTTAATTTTTGAGACAACCTTGGTGTTTTTCATGTTTTTGAGGGGTAACCATGCTACGAACGTTGAGGTCAACGTCTTCATGTTTGAGAAAAATATCATTCAGCAGATCAGTAATGTCAATGTCACAAGGTGAGATGATGCGTATCTGTAAAATTTCTCCCTAGATATTTTCTGACACACGGGCCGTGTTGTTATTGAGCTTGAAGAATCTTTTCGACACTGTCTATTATTGCAAAAAACAGTACAAGGATTGTATGGCATTCTGACTGATCCCAGTTAAAAACATTTAATTAGCTGAAAAGCATAAAACATGCCTCAGTTTTCTCATTTTAAGATCCCTTTAAGTCTAGTAGACTAATTACAGGTTACATGGTTAAGTTACAATAAAGTTACTCTGCCATGCTCTCAAGCTATTTGAGAGAGTGATGGAGGCGCGACTGAGAGAGTTGGTAAAAATCAGGGAGAATCAGTATGGTTTCCAGAAGGGAAAATCAACATCAGAACCTATGTTTTGCCTGAGGATGCTCCAAGAGAAATATCGCGAGTTTGGAAAGGAGCTGCACATGGTCTTTGTTGACTTGGAGAAGGCGTACGACACCATTCTGAGGGACCTTATTTGGCACTGCCTGCGAAAGCGACATGTTCCCGAAGGATACATCGAGATAATCAAAGACATGTACCAGGACTGCACTACTCGGGTGGTGACAAGCGCAGGAGAAACGAGAGATATCGGGATAGATGTTGGGCTACACCAAGGATCGGCTCTGAGTCCACTTTTGTTCATCATCATCATGGATGTTATCAGCGGAGACAGTGATGAAAACGCACCATGGACAATGCTCTTTGCTGATGACTTAGTAATAAGCAGTGAGAGTGAAAGAGAGTTGGAGGAGAAGCTGGAATTCTGGAGGAGTAAGCTGGAAGATGTTGGCTTAAAGATCAGCAGAGCGAAGACAGAACACCTACCCCTACCGACGACACAGAAGGGCATCAAGATGAGACAGCATGGGTCAACCCA
>RDPX01000066.1:2987853-2999179 GCA_003991215.1 Morbakka virulenta
AGAAGGAATGAGGACATCAGAAAATAAGCGGGAATACCATCGATCACGGAGTTAATGAGGAAGAAACGTCTGGCGTGGTTCGGACATGTGAGCCGTAGGGAAGAGGACTCTGACTTGAGAAGATCTTATGAGATGCAGATGAGTGGCAAACGAAAGCGAGGTAGACCCAAACATAGCTGGGAGGATACCATCAAAAAGGACCTGCAAGTGTGTGGCCTCCAGAAGGACGATGCTCTTGACAGGACAAAATGGAACGGAGTGGTGAAGCGTTGACCTGTACCCGCTACCCGAACAGGAGACGGCGGAGAAAGGTGAGAAAAGGTGAGAAAATGGTAATGGTATAGGTGCTACAATCCTTTTTTCACATACCAACCTGCACACTGCATTACTGATTATCACGAAGAACGTTTGTTCACATTTGACATAATGATGCAGTGTTTTTAGTAATTGCCCTTTCCAAAGAATGGTTGAAATGTAGCGCAGAACGAACTATTATGTTTTATCCTCGACATTGTACGTAGCAATTTGAAAGCTTCTAACTTAAAAAAGTATTTTTCATTACATTTGTGTATGGAGTGATAGTTGATGAAATACATTCTAGAAATTCAAGGTTTGCTATTTAACTCGCAAATTTGTAGATTGCATCAAATATCCACTCCATCCCTTTTATATATTGAGGATTCTTGTGCTTGATACAATGGAGAACTGTATACATTTATACACACAAAACATACATGTATGTATATTTCATTTACGACCTATTCACTCAAAGTCGACAAAACTATCGAAACTTGAGCCTTTCAAACATAACAAATTCTGGCAAGAGTGAAAGGAATGGTCAACCAGTCCCATTAAAATTATGTAACTAAATTTGACCAAAAGGCGAAAAGAAATCCCCTCCCTGTACCCATCGTATCGCTATAAATCTCGCAAATGCACAAAAAATAATAGCAACGTGGGAAAAGCTTAGTTGATATACACATTGGCACAAAAAGCTATCAAAAATGTAAAAAATGTGCTAAAGAAATCTCTGAAGCCGGAAACAAGTGCCTTCAAAATAATGAAACCAGAGAAACCTAAGACGTTGATAAAGATGACAAATATACTACTTATTTCACTCAATAACATGTCAATATGGCTAAATATCGTAACAAAATTGAACTCAAAGCCATCATATTTATCGACACGAGACACTTTATGGAAATTGTGAAAAGTGGCGTACTTAAAGTGATTTCTGTGTGACAGTCACATTGCACAAATTTTCATTCACTTAACCCTTGAGGATATTAAGGACACCACTGTGCGCTAAAACGTTTATTGAACGGCCATCAATGCAAGCATTGGGACTGTTACAAATAATTGGTAGACAGAAACTACCTTTAATTTCAGCTTGACTACCTTACCCATCTCCCATCACCGGGTATGTCACATTGCCGTCGTGTGGGGGCTTCCTCTGCTTGAAGAGGCAAGACTAAGAGCAATCCCAACTCAGTGGCTGAACCAGGAAACTGTTCCCTGCCACACAGCTTAAAACGTATGATAAAGAAAATAGCTAAGAAGAACAATGCTCCTGCTGCAGGAGACCGGGTTAGAACCAACCTCCCCACGTTCAAGGTACAGCATTGATGGATATTTACTAATCTCAAGAATGGATCATAGACAATATGGAGTAGCAACATATCACAAACAGCCAGACTTAGTAGAGAAAGATGAATGTGCTTCAAACAGCCTCATACAGAGGTTCAAAATTGCCTACAACAACAGAGCCATTGTAAATATATACATATATATATATATACATATATATATATATATATGCCAGCTATTCAATTCTGGGGCCCTCCCAAGCTATAATCACCCAGCAATCTTTGCTGGTGGTTTCAATAGTCATCATTCCTCGTGGATTTACCCTGAAAAAAAACCTGGTGGGCGAGGAACTGGTCGAATTGGCCAGCCAGAACAACCTTCACCTGCTTTTTGACCCCAAAGACTGGGGTCTTTCAGATCAGCAAGATGGGAATGAGACTACACGCCTGAACTGGTGTTCATCACAAAAAAATAATAAAACACCAGTACCAGCAACACGAGAGGTTATGAGCAGCTTCCCACATAACCAACGTCGACCAGTCTTGATCACCAACGGTATTAAAATTCCAGTTACATACTCGGTGCTGGGGCCCCGAGGGAATTTCAGAAAGGCCGACGGTAAGTCTTTCACTCAACACATTGAGAAAACATGTGGGAGAATACCAGACGGTCTAGATAACGTGATGAGGTTTAACAAACTGATACTGAACATTGCCAAAACGTACATTCCTCCAGGGTATTGTAAGAACTATATCCCTTGCTGATCCTAAAAAAGTGAATACCTTCTGAGAGAGTTTGAACGGACAGACAACGAGGACGTCTCTCTCTCTCTCTCTCTCTCTCTCTCTCTCTCTCTCTCTCTCTATCTATCTATCTATCTATCTATCTATCTCTATGAATAATATCACTTCTTCCCAATCATTAAAAATTATTACTGTTCGTACAGATTATTAGAATGCAAAACAGAATTACAATTAAAAGTTATAGGCAGGTCGATACTGCTGGCTTCTTCATATGTTTTGTTGCTAAATGTGATGATCTAATTTTTTCCTGCTAATCCATATTTAAGCAGCCCTGACTTTGCATTCCGTTTTAGATCAACCTGATGAGGTGCATTTTCACTAATAATTCTGAGTTTTGAAATGTTTGCGGCCATCACACTAAGCCACAGATCTGTCAAGATATCATTCATAACACCATTTCGTTCGCATTCAGCCGTGCTACAGGGCAAGTTTTCATTGAAGTAACTATGCAGCTTACGTTTTCTGGATCTCTTTTACTGTTGACTAGCTCTCTCATTCCAAAACTCGAACTTTTGCGAAAAAGAGAAGATATTTGGTCTAAACACCGAATCTGCTGGTCACCATATTGTAACTCTCATGTCACTTGGACTTACCTAATACTTTAGTGTCCTCACCTACCTGCACTTATTGAGGATGTTTTCACTCATATTTCTTTTTAGGTTGTTCTCAAGTCAGTAGAGGTTGACATGGAAGGATGGATTTCCTTTTACGATTTTGAAGCTAACTTCACTTTGCACTGTTAACGAATTCATTTTCAGCTGACCTCAAAGCCTCCGTTAGGTTTTCACCGAGAGCAACTTTCAACAATTAAGAAATTTCTGTTCAATTGTGTTGTTGAGCTATAAAGGGAGTCATAGTACTTTTTTGGAGTTACAGTGGCAACTCATACAATTTACTAAGAGCAGAAAAAAAGTTCCAAATAAAAAATAATAATTGTGGATTGTGATGTGTGTCGAGCCAAATTTGTATTTTCATCGCTCTTTTTCACCCCTGTTCTAAAATCTCAAATTCTAAAATCTCAACCCACTCTCGCTGAGTAACGCTTTTTTGAATTACGATTTGTTTTGCGGGGACTGACTCAACTACATACAGTACACTTCATACATAAATGGTTGGAAAGCACACACAGTTGTTAAGGGAAGTTATTTGAATTCAAGGGTCTAATTAGCACAATTTGTTATAAAAAGTGCTTTAGTAAGATTTCGAATTTGTTTATTATTCCTCCAAATTATCTCTCTTGGGAGATTGTTGAATGTTACTGTTCCATTAAAGTAAAGTGAAGATCGAGCTATTTCCAGTTTTACCTTTGGTGTATGCTCAATGATACGGTTGTTTCCTATGTTCACAGTAGTGTAATTCATTTTGAAATAGTCTAGGAAATTCTCTACAAACGTCTTTCTTGTTGATGCAACTAAGGACGCACATCAAAACTCGTTTTCGTTGAATTTGCTCTGAAGATGGTACTTTTGCTGTTTTACCGATGTCCTCTCAGCATGGTTTTTTATGGACTCTACCCTGTTTACTAGACCAGCTGGTATCGTGCTAAAAAGATGAAAAGGGAATTTGTAAAAATTGATACTACCATTGATCCGTAGATCTGGGCTGTATTTTTTTTTAGTTGAGCAGATCCTTCATTTTTCTCAGACGATGTTCTCTTCCAGCAGACAAAACAGGAAAAAGTTTGTTTACAATTAATAATGGCTTAAATTAATAATCAAACTGGAAAACTCTAATTAAAACTTAATGTTTATGTCCATTTTAGGACTCCCGTCTCCAACAAACAAACGATAATGATAGTTTTACTGATTTTGAAATTCCATTCATCTAAAATTCCAAGGAGCCAAGAAGCTTAATTTAGCCTTCGACGAAGACGCACAGAACAGAAAACATGGCAAAGCTTAGACAAACTGTGAATACAATGTTGGAGAAAGAGGACGATGGCACTGGTACAGGCAGACATAGTGGTTCAGGTGGATACACTACTGGAACCATGTTTCAAATTAGAAGCCTTTCAAAACTTATGGTCATGATTAAAGTTTATGTGGAACAGACCATTCATGGTTAGTGCAGATTAAACTACAAATAACAGTTCGACGTCCATAAAAATTGAATTAACTGCCTCAAAAAAATGGGCACCGTTTCCTACTATTAGCTATTAGTGACAACATCTCTAAATATTTCCTCCTGGAACTGGAACTGTCACCAAGAAAGGAGTAAAGATGTGGTTTTAAAATCAACTGGTCATAAAAACCATAAGTTGTTGTGTGCTTGCGGATTGAGTAGATGGTCAGACGATAAAGCTATTTGATGTCTATGAAGGTGCAAAACGCAAAGTCAGCCAGTTAAAGGAAGAGTTCCGAGGGAATTTCTTTCTTCGCATCATCTGAAAATGAATGGAAGAAAAATTCTTTAACAAAAGCATTTGTTTAAAACGCTTTGGGCTCGCTGTGGTTCTCCATACGTCTCCTTGGATGGGATAGATTCAAATGTTATATGGGAGATTCTGTCAGTAAAACATTAAAGGAGAAAAAAATCGAATCCCTAATTATTCCAAGAGGCTGCACAAGTACGTGCAAGCTTCAGACTTGTCATGAAACAAGCTCCTTTAGGCTAAGATTTCTGAGGAATATGTCCTCTTTACTGATGATTATGACGATTCCCCTGAAATAAAGAAGCGAATTGCTGTCGCAAAAAGGGCAACATCAGCGCTCACAACAGTGTCGAAAGATAGCTCAATATCAAAGAAAACGAAAGTGCTGGTTCAAAAGGAGCTGGTTCAACTCTTTCCTTCTCTTCTTCTTAAAAGAGCACTGTTTGTAAGTGTTTTTTCATTATTTCCAATTATTCTTTGATGGTTGTTACTTTACCATATTTCCCATTTTACGGTACATTCTCCTTTACTTATTTACTCTTGGTTTCACTATGACTTTGTTCATTCTTCTTGAGTCATCTTGCTGTTTTCTATGTCCTGTATCAACTCTTCAGCTTTAGGTTCTTCAGTTCTTCTTTTTCCAACCTTGATTTCTTTCATAATTTGCTTTCTCTTCTGTGCCAATTCTTTCCTTCTCTTCTTGTTTGTTGCTGTGTTTATTTTCATCCTGATGAGCTAATCAAAGATACAACTGTGATGTTGTATATTTGCTTAGCCCTTTTAATGGGTAATACTTGCCTGGTTGCTTCCAGGCATGATTCTTTCATGTTATTCTAGATTTTATTTTTCCCCTGTTCTTGACCCCTTTACTTTTCATTTTTTCTCTCGCGGTTCTCTATATCTTCCTCTCATCTCTTCATCCCTTAGGTTTTCTATATTGGTGATTCATGTACTATTTATCTTCTTCAGACGATGCCGTCCAACCTGAGTTTTGCCTGTGGTTTGTATAAATTTTTATGCCGCTATAGGATTTGGAGCCTTAGACAAGCATTCTTTGCCTATTTCTAAGTACGATGTAATCCATCTTATTTTTGTATGGATCTTTTCTACCCTCTTTTACTCCCAGACTTTGAAAGGTGGTTTTGTATGGCATCTTGTGTTAAAACATAGTGTTTGTAAGTATTAGTTTGTTGTTTGCACAAGTTTCAATTAGCGTACTGTCTTTGCTATGTACTAATCTTTTCCAAAATTTCCTGCAACTTCTAAATAATTGTCATGCGCGCTGGCAGTTTTTGCAGTAAAATCCCCAACTATGACTAGGATGGTGTTACTCTTGACTCTATTTATTGCCCATCTAGACTTTCATAAAAATCTTTTCTTTAAGAGCTTTATTGGTTATAACTATGGTGGGTGCATAAGCCCACACTACTACTACTGGGGCTTTCATTCACCTTGGCTTCCACAGTGCATATTCTGTCATTTATTTTATTGAAGCTTGGTACTATACGACCACTGAGTACAAAGTCAACAACATGTTATCTTCAGCTTCAGTATAGTATAATTCATAATTGTTACCTTTACTCCTTCTGATTATTTTGGATGCTGTGCTCTTTCAATGTGTTTCCTGCACCGTAAGAACCTGAAGGTCAAATTCTTGCATGTTATTCGCCAAGGCTTTTTACTGATAATCCTCTTTTGTACCTGTTAAATATGATGTTCTGTTGTTCAGTCTTGTGTTATTACCGTATTACTTCGAATAAACGCCCGGGGCGTTTATTAAATTTTTTGGATTTTAGGGGGGGCGTTTATTCGAGGGGGGCGTTTAAAAGCGGGGGGCGTTTATTAAATAATTTCAAAAATCGACAAGAATTGAAAGGACCACAGAAATTTATTTCGTTGACTTTGTATATTTTTCTTTTTAATCGACAACTAAAATCTCATTTTCCACACTATTTACATCGATATCGACCTCATCCTCTTCAATTAAAGTAAATTGGGGAGCTGCTTCAACTACATCCTCATCAGATATGACAAAAGGATTTTCGTCCAGCTCCCCACTTTTCAATAATTCAGTTTGATCTTTGAGAAGGCTTGCTCCTGCTTCGCATTTCTTTCCTTTCTTGAAACACGAAATTTCCTCATCTTTGGACCCGTCAACAGGTAGTCCTAAAGCACAAGATTTCATAGAGGAGGCAACCATCTCAGAAGGCAGTCCATTCCATGCTTGAATTACCCATTCAACAACAAGACGACGTGGCACAGGTTTCATGTTGCCTGCATCTGTATACTCGTGCTTTCCATTTGCAAGCCACTCATCATAATACTCCTGTATTTTACCTTTAAATGGTTTGTTCCATACAACGTCTGGAGCCTGGATGTACTTAGTGCAGCCTCCGGGAATAATGACAGATTCAAATNTATGACTTTGTTCATTCTTCTTGAGTCATCTTGCTGTTTTCTATGTCCTGTATCAACTCTTCAGCTTTAGGTTCTTCAGTTCTTCTTTTTCCAACCTTGATTTCTTTCATAATTTTCTTTCTCTTCTGTGCCAATTCTTTCCTTTTCTTCTTGTTTGTTGCTGTGTTTATTTTCATCCTGATGAGCTAATCAAAGATACAACTGTGATGTTGTATATTTGCTTAGCCCTTTTAATGGGTAATACTTGCCTGGTTGCTTCCAGGCATGATTCTTTCATGTTATTCTAGATTTTATTTTTCCCCTGTTCTTGACCCCTTTACTTTTCATTTTTTCTCTCGCGGTTCTCTATATCTTCCTCTCATCTCTTCACCCCTTAGGTTTTCTATATTGGTGATTCATGTACTATTTATCTTCTTCAGACGATGCCGTCCAACCTGAGTTTTGCTTTCATTAGCCTGTGGTTTGTATAAATTTTTATGCCGCTATAGGATTTGGAGCCTTAGACAAGCATTCTTTGCCTATTTCTAAGTACGATGTAATCCATCTTATTTTTGTATGGATCTTTTCTACCCTCTTTTACTCCCAGACTTTGAAAGGTGGTTTTGTATGGCATCTTGTGTTAAAACATAGTGTTTGTAAGTATTAGTTTGTTGTTTGCACAAGTTTCAATTAGCGTACTGTCTTTGCTATGTACTAATCTTTTCCAAAATTTCCTGCAACTTCTAAATAATTGTCATGCGCGCTGGCAGTTTTTGCAGTAAAATCCCCAACTATGACTAGGATGGTGTTACTCTTGACTCTATTTATTGCCCATCTAGACTTTCATAAAAATCTTTTCTTTAAGAGCTTTATTGGTTATAACTATGGTGGGTGCATAAGCCCACACTACTACTACTGGGGCTTTCATTCACCTTGGCTTCCACAGTGCATATTCTGTCATTTATTTTATTGAAGCTTGGTACTATACGACCACTGAGTACAAAGTCAACAACATGTTATCTTCAGCTTCAGTATAGTATAATTCATAATTGTTACCTTTACTCCTTCTGATTATTTTGGATGCTGTGCTCTTTCAATGTGTTTCCTGCACCGTAAGAACCTGAAGGTCAAATTCTTGCATGTTAGTCGCCAAGGCTTTTTACTGATAATCCTCTTTTGTCCCTGTTAAATATGATGTTCTGTTGTTCAGTCTTGTGTTATTAAGCATTTTATTCTTGTTTTGCGTTCCGTTGATTACTGTTTATGTGAAAATAGACTTAAAAGCAATTCATAATTCCCGCCATGGGAATTCGACACTTCCGCAACAAAAATAACCCACAAAAACAACAACAAAAATTTGCCTGTTGTCAGATGCCATACTTTTTTTGTGTCCACTACATCAAGACAGTTCATCATATTTTTTTTCCCGAATTTGGTTCTCAGGTCAAAAAACCCCATGCGCCGTAGCTTTGGCGCTTATTGTCATTCAAAGAGTATTCAAATCTGTCTCGTCCTGCTTTATTACTTTTGACAACATCTGGGAAAATGTCGGATGCAGAACAACTTCGCGTTGATGCTTCAAGTCCCACAGCGAATGGAACTGGCGGGCAAGGTTTGAGTGATTCAGCAATGCATCAAGATACGACGGCGACTGAATGTGATATGGAGGTTGCCCAAGCGGATTGTAAGTTTTTTCATTAAATTATTCTAGCATGGAACTTAATCTTGAGTTTTTGTTGAAAAAACACCGTACTAAATATATCAGATGTAATTAAATACCATGTGTTATATATTGTACGGTAAAGTAGAATTTAGTTTGCCCCACTTGTACTACTACTGTTGTTCTCACCCTCACTGTTGTGGTTTGGAACCATTTAAACAACGTTGTTAAAGCTACTTCATTCTAGAGTTTATACCGACCTTGGCCGGTAGCTCAATATACGCTGCACAGTCCAGTTTCAATGCATTGATCAATGTGATGCCGAACACCTGGATGAAATCAACGTATTTCACAGATAGTATCCGCGGAACACTTGCTCACTATTTGTAACTTGAGATGCATATAGTATATACTGAGTAGGATATCAGACATAGTTATATGAACTGTAAACGTTCAATAATCAATAAAACTTTTAAAACGAACACTTACTTGGCATGTTTTTCTTTTCGGACGAGGCTTGTGCAACAGAATTTAGGAGGACAAAGTCAATGCAGTTTGTTTCATTTATTAATTTCACTTAAATAAAACTTTGGCTGTTGGTGTAGTTTGATTTTATTTGTTGTGATGATCATCAAATTCGTAATAAAGAAAGGCTACACCATGCATATGTAACATACAAGTACATTAATACAAAACATAAATACTGGTACATCCACATATACCCATGTACATTGATACATGCATACATACTTTATTTAGTTACTGCAGGTCAGAAATCCAACAAAAGTCATGTTGACCTGTTTATTAAATTAAAAAACGGGGAAAGAAAATGAATATCTTTATAACTGTAGTCATTATGTGATAAAATGTTAATAGTAAATGAATTTAGAAATCCCCTTTGTAACAATCATGGATGAAAAAATACGGTGTCCAGCAGTTTTCTTTAATTTTTTTAAGCAAGTTTAAAAAGCAATAGTTTAAGCAACATTTTTGACCCATTTGAAGTGTAATACTTGAATGCAACAGCACCAGTCTGATAACATGTAGATTCTGTTTGTTTGACTTGTGGTGATGAATTTCTGTCCTACCATGTTCCCAGGCAGAAAATGATGTGGAAAATGGCTTTGATGAAATTGATTGACAGAAAAAAGTACTGAAAGCAAACTAAGGCTCCTCCAGAGAAGGAATAGCAAAGTCAGTTGTAAAGAGTCTGGTTTGCAGGTAGATATTGAATAAAATAAAACATTGTCATGTAGGACCATTGCACTGATTTTTTATGTCCATCAGTTCCCAGACATATCAGATAGTCCTAGTGAATGCCAAAAGGTTAATGGACAATAAATTCTAATAAACCCCAAAATGAAATACATACTCATCTGTATCCATCTGGACCCACTTTCCAATCTTATCTCCAGCTCTTACTGATGTGACAGCATTGCAAAATTATTTCTTGATGAAAATTTAGTCAATCTGATTTAATGTACCATCTCCAGACCTTTTTCTTGGTCAAGGTCATCTGGTGTAATTTTGGTACTATTTGTTTGCAGTCATCATTTAATGGGTTTGACACCCAATCAGCCATTTACCAACAATCAACAATTTGGGTATGCCGATGACTGGGCGATTGCTCACCAGGCCCCAAATTTTAGGGAACTAGAGACTACCCTTACAGCAGACATCAATACCACCCACACCAATTCAAGAAATGGTACTTGAAGATGAACACAACAAAGAAAGTAACATCAGCCTTCAATTTAAATAACCATTAGACCAACACCACCCTCGATGTGAGAGTAGAAGGCAATACACTACCACCAGACACCCACCCATAATACCTCGGTGTGACCCTGGACCACACACTTACCTACAGGAGACACATCAAGAATACCACACATAAACTAAAGAAGAGAAACAGCCTCATAAGAAAGATAGCAGGCACTGGATGGGGAGCTCAACAGAATGTGTTAAGAACATCCACACTGGCACTGTGCTGCAGTGTTGCCGAGTACTGTGCACCAGTATGGGAGTGCAGTAGTCACACAAAGCACATAGACACACAATTAATCGCAGCAGTGAGACAGATCACAGGCACTCTGAAGTCAACCCCCTTACCATGGCTACCTCCCCTGAGTGGAATAGCACCCCCTTACCTGCAAAGACAAAAAACCACCCAAGACATGAGGACCAGAGTACAGAAACTCCCTGACGGGCTCACACTAAAAACCATCATCAGCACATCCCAGCAAACAAATCGCCTGAAATCATGCCGCCCTTTCTACAAGATATCCAGCAGAGTTTTCAACGTAGATAGGGAGTGGGCTGAATACTGGGAAAAGAACATCCCAAGAAGGAAAGACCTTATAAAAGACCCTACACGCCTGCAACCAGGACTGCCAATAGAAGACAGTGGATCACGGCCAACAGGCTGAGATCAGGCCACGGCAGAACTGCTGCCACTCTGCCCAAATGGGGCCTGCAAGAGTCTGCTACCTGCCCATCATCATATTC
>RDPX01000066.1:3001879-3033175 GCA_003991215.1 Morbakka virulenta
AATTTCCTGGACGGAACACACTAGTAATGATGAAGTACTAAGACGAGCTAATTATAGCAGGAGACTCCTGAAAACCATCAGAAAGAGACAACTGTCGTTCCTAGGACATGTAATGAGAAAAGAAGGCTTGGAAAATTTGGCTGTTACTGGTAAAATTTGCGGTAAAAGAGGAAGAGGAAGACAAAGAACAACATTCATGAAAAGTTTGTCAACATGGACCGGAGTCAGCGAGAAGGAAATGCTGGAGAAGACCAAGAATAGGATCCTGTGGAGAAGCATGACCGCCTACGTTCTGCAAGGACACGGCACATGAGGAGGAGGATACAATGTATTGAATTGTTCAGGACTTAGTAGTTTATCCATGGTGTAGTAGAAATAAGGTAGATAAAACTGATCAGAACCAGAGTAACAAGATGTATATCGTTCAGTGTAGGCTTTTATTTACCTAAATGAAACAAGTAAAACATGAATATCACTTTGATACCCTGTAATTTTAATTGTTTCCATGCTTTTACTAAATTGTCATAGAATTTTGCCAGTTCATCATCCCCATGGATTGTTTTAGGAGCATGGACCTTGATAATGCCAGTGTCAAATGGCAGTGCATCGAGCAGGACAAGAATCACCCTATCAGATACTTGCAATATTCCTTTGATGCTCTTTTCATCCCTGAATTTTTTAATCCCATTCTCTTCATTTCATTATTGACCATCTTCAACTTTCTTTTCTTTAGCAGTGTCCGAACATTACATATAGCTATTAAAAATTCCCAGATATGCATGTAGCTGACTGTGAGTCCAATGCCACCTAGTGTACATTGAAGCCCTTACTCAGGGAGACACTCAATAGCTTGGTATTAGGTCCTCTTGATACTGTTGTTGTGATTTGTGGATCCAGATTCATGATTGATTTTAGGAGACCAAAGCAGTGGTTTTCCCTTGCCTCTAGCCAGTTTGTTTATGGTTTACTCTGATAGCCTTTATTGACCCTGGCCAAGGATAGATTATGGGTGGTATGCCTTTCCAAAGGGCAACCCAGGAGCAACAGTTATGAAGAGGTGACTCCAGAACCCAGATTCTTGAAAATAGTTCACACTGCTGTATGCATTTTAAGGCATGTCAACGACAGGAGAACTACCATAATGAAATCTTGACCAGGAGGTAATTGATTAACCCCTTGAGCAGCATTACAAGCAACCTTGGATGTATGTTGTGAAAGAAACACCAGTGCCATATACAAAAAAACTGGGCAAAAACAATCCAGCAAAAAGATCAGCCTTACAATTAGACTCACAAACTCACTCAGTGTAGTGAGATTTAGCATCAGAAATCACCTTTTACAAGCATTGCCAGTCCACTTAAAGAAGCCAGAGATTCATAAGTAACTGAAGCTACAATGGCATAAAGAAAAGATAATCTAAAGCACATTGAAGGTACAAAAGAGACTGACAACATTAATGCAATGAGAAGATCCAAGGAAAAGGTGAAAACACTACAAAGCACAGAAACAAAAGTCAAAGAGAGATATAAAGGAGATATTTTTTCTGAGTCTGAATCAGGAAATCCTGTGAGAAAACCAACTACCTATGTAAGATCATGAGCAACAGCAAAGAACAAAGGATAGTCTAAAGGACATAAAAGGGTTATTTTTAGATGTATTTAAGTTCTTGTAATCCAACAGCTGATACAGTTGAGCATAGGTAGCAAGACCATAAAGATGAGGTGTATAGTTAAATTAAAAAGAGTAATTTATTGTCAGTGTGAAGGGCTCTCTTGCTTTTATTGATATTGAGGCTTATCTCACAAAGCCAAAAAATATGATGAAAGTCATAACAAAAGAAGCTTTAACATAAGAAAAAATGGAACAAAGACCACTTTTGTCACCTATTTTCTGACATTCCATATTTTGAGGCTATGAGGCTATACATCTTAATGACTTAATAACAATGGCTCTGCCTCTCAATGATTTATGATATTCAAAAAGCAGCTTCTTTTGAATAGTGTCATACAGGTACTTTTTTCATGAAATTTTAGCATGTGCACTTCCTGAATGTCAAAATTTAAACTAAAATTTAATGGGAAACCTTTAATAATTATATATTTTAGGGCTAGATCAGTTCTAAGTGGAGGACAGTTTCCAAATATATTTTTTTCAAAGTTGTACCTGGATACCAAGAAAACTGGTTAAAATATTCTTGTCTTTACAAACATACACACAGCATTCATTCATACACAAAAAAATAAGGGGGAAATGAAAGTTCAAATATTTTAATCAGGTTTGGTTCTTGGAGAGATTATCAATATTTAATGACATATTTTTGGGGGAAGGGGGCTCCAAATACCCTGGAACATCCTTAGATCCAGCCCTGTATTTAAAAGTTTCAGAAAAATAGAGAAACAGACAAAATCCTTCATATTGACAGGGCTTCCCCAACTGAAATCTACCCTAACATTTATGACAGCTTGTTCCTATTCATTGCAAAAGACAGACCCAACTTCTTGTTTGGAACTATCCACAAAAGTTAGCCCACCAGGTCAGTAACTGTTATGCAAACATTTTTCTTGATGACCACAATGAGTGAATGAAAAATATCATTTGATGCTAAAGGTCAAGTGTTCTTAATATCGTTAAGGGTAAATTTTTTTGTCAAAACAAGAATGACAACACAGCAATGAAGTTCAATGGTTTTCTTGAAATTTACTTAAACAATTCTGGAAATCATTGTTTGATCGAGGGACAGAAGGACAATACAAACATGAGTAATAGATCTATTAGACTCATTGCATACAAGTATACTCTATTTGCTGTTGTACAGCTTAACTCTGTGTAGAACTTGACCTCCAAAATGAAAAAAGAACTCTTTTCTTAAATTTTGTACTCCTCTTTAAAAGCTGGAAGTCACTTTCAAGAGATAGTTTGATTGAACAGACTGAGGCTTTTTTGCCACAGTTACTAAGAAATGACAATTTATGGGAAAAGAAAATGAAGAGTTTTAAGATGAAAAGACCCACTCCTTGAAGAAGACCAAGGATAAGGTAAAATGATACAATCAATTATTATCTACAGGAAAGGAGCATTACCACCAGTACAGCAAGCCAGAGACCAAATAGAAGAATGACATTAACCTCAGATGACACAAAAAAGGAGCTACAACCCACTGCATATGAAAGGAGTGGAAATGACCCCATAACAAGTAAGTAAGAATGTCTGGTTTGAGTTGACTGTATAATTGCAAAAGTATGGTGTTCCTTTGTGTCAACTCCAATTAAAGCTGAAGGGGAAAAACAACAACAGTGACATAGTTTCAACAAAAGTAACTGGCAGTATTTGATCAGTTACTCAGACTGGAGTTGAGCTAGTTGTGGTGGAAGTATTTACACAGCTGAGTAACAAGTTAAGTGTTTTGTAAAAGAATCTGACAACTATGATACAGCAATCTGTGATAATGCCACGCTCTATTCACGATACATGAATGACATTATACGGAGCATAAAGAGTCAGGAGATTGAAAGAATATTGAGAAAGATTAATTTGTTACATGAAAAGTTAAAATTCACGTTTGAGCAGGAACTCAATGGGTTATTGGCATTCCTGGATATGTTNTACTGGTAAAATTTGCGGTAAAAGAGGAAGAGGAAGACAAAGAACAACATTCATGAAAAGTTTGTCAACATGGACCGGAGTCAGCGAGAAGGAAATGCTGGAGAAGACCAAGAATAGGATCCTGTGGAGAAGCATGACCGCCTACGTTCTGCAAGGACACAGCACATGAGGAGGAGGATACAATGTATTGAATTGTTCAGGACTTAGTAGTTTATCCATGGTGTAGTAGAAATAAGGTAGATAAAACTGATCAGAACCAGAGTAACAAGATGTATATCGTTCAGTGTTGGCTTTTATTTACCTAAATGAAACAAGTAAAACATGAATATCACTTTGATACCCTGTAATTTTAATTGTTTCCATGCTTTTACTAAATTGTCATAGAATTTTGCCAGTTCATCATCCCCATGGATTGTTTTAGGAGCATGGACCTTGATAATGCCAGTGTCAAATGGCAGTGCATCGAGCAGGACAAGAATCACCCTATCAGATACTTGCAATATTCCTTTGATGCTCTTTTCATCCCTGAATTTTTTAATCCCATTCTCTTCATTTCATTATTGACCATCTTCAACTTTCTTTTCTTTAGCAGTGTCCGAACATTACATATAGCTATTAAAAATTCCCAGATATGCATGTAGCTGACTGTGAGTCCAATGCCACCTAGTGTACATTGAAGCCCTTACTCAGGGAGACACTCAATAGCTTGGTATTAGGTCCCCTTGATACTGTTGTTGTGATTTGTGGATCCAGATTCATGATTGATTTTAGGAGACCAAAGCAGTGGTTTTCCCTTGCCTCTAGCCAGTTTGTTTATGGTTTACTCTGATAGCCTTTATTGACCCTGGCCAAGGATAGATTATGGGTGGTATGCCTTTCCAAAGGGCAACCCAGGAGCAACAGTTATGAAGAGGTGACTCCAGAACCCAGATTCTTGAAAATAGTTCACACTGCTGTATGCATTTTAAGGCATGTCAACGACAGGAGAACTACCATAATGAAATCTTGACCAGGAGGTAATTGATTAACCCCTTGAGCAGCATTACAAGCAACCTTGGATGTATGTTGTGAAAGAAACACCAGTGCCATATACAAAAAAACTGGGCAAAAACAATCCAGCAAAAAGATCAGCCTTACAATTAGACTCACAAACTCACTCAGTGTAGTGAGATTTAGCATCAGAAATCACCTTTTACAAGCATTGCCAGTCCACTTAAAGAAGCCAGAGATTCATAAGTAACTGAAGCTACAATGGCATAAAGAAAAGATAATCTAAAGCACATTGAAGGTACAAAAGAGACTGACAACATTAATGCAATGAGAAGATCCAAGGAAAAGGTGAAAACACTACAAAGCACAGAAACAAAAGTCAAAGAGAGATATAAAGGAGATATTTTTTCTGAGTCTGAATCAGGAAATCCTGTGAGAAAACCAACTACCTATGTAAGATCATGAGCAACAGCAAAGAACAAAGGATAGTCTAAAGGACATAAAAGGGTTATTTTTAGATGTATTTAAGTTCTTGTAATGCAACAGCTGATACAGTTGAGCATAGGTAGCAAGACCATAAAGATGAGGTGTATAGTTAAATTAAAAAGAGTAATTTATTGTCAGTGTGAAGGACTCTCTTGCTTTTATTGATATTGAGGCTTATCTCACAAAGCCAAAAAATATGATGAAAGTCATAACAAAAGAAGCTTTAACATAAGAAAAAATGGAACAAAGACCACTTTTGTCACCTATTTTCTGACATTCCATATTTTGAGGCTATGAGGCTATACATCTTAATGACTTAATAACAATGGCTCTGCCTCTCAATGATTTATGATATTCAAAAAGCAGCTTCTTTTGAATAGTGTCATACAGGTACTTTCTTCATGAAATTTTAGCATGTGCACTTCCTGAATGTCAAAATTTAAACTAAAATTTAATGGGAAAGACCCACTCCTTGAAGAAGACCAAGGATAAGGTAAAATGATACAATCAATTATTATCTACAGGAAAGGAGCATTACCACCAGTACAGCAAGCCAGAGACCAAATAGAAGAATGACATTAACCTCAGATGACACAAAAAAGGAGCTACAACCCACTGCATATGAAAGGAGTGGAAATGACCCCATAACAAGTAAGTAAGAATGTCTGGTTTGAGTTGACTGTATAATTGCAAAAGTATGGTGTTCCTTTGTGTCAACTCCAATTAAAGCTGAAGGGAAAAAACAACAACAGTGACATAGTTTCAACAAAAGTAACTGGCAGTATTTGATCAGTTACTCAGACTGAAGTTGAGCTAGTTGTGGTGGAAGTATTTACACAGCTGAGTAACAAGTTAAGTGTTTTGTAAAAGAATCTGACAACTATGATACAGCAATCTGTGATAATGCCACGCTCTATTCACGATACATGAATGACATTATACGGAGCATAAAGAGTCAGGAGATTGAAAGAATATTGAGAAAGATTAATTTGTTACATGAAAAGTTAAAATTCACGTTTGAGCAGGAACTCAATGGGTTATTGGCATTCCTGGATATGTTACTGATAAGAGACCACAACAGACTTTCTTCTGTCTGGTATAAGAAACAAACTGATACTGGTGTAGTCATAAACTATCATGCATTGGTCTTGATCGTGCAAAGCAGATATTGGAGAGAAGCCAATACCCTCCTCAGTTTTACAATCCAATTATCAAACAAGCACTTCAGAAAACAATTAAGCCCAATGCTGAGAATGCCAATATTGATGCCACATCAGAAGGTGAAAAAGAGGTGATACCGAAAAAGATGATCTTTTTCCAATACCGAGGAAAGGTAACAGAAGATTTATGCTGAGAGCTGCAAAAGTGCAATGCACCTGTAATGTGAGTGTTGATCCTGCAGAAGGTGAAGACAGTGCTACCATTACTTAAGTGTAGGGTGGGTCATAGTTAGGAGCCAGGTCGTGTACCAAATTACATGTCTGCAGTGTGCATCATGCTATATTGGTTGGACCAGCCAGCATACCATCAACAGGTTAAAACAACATATGAAGCAATCCCAACCAGTGTAAGAAATTGTATGGAGCAAAATGAATGTGGACAACAACATGGAGATTTTGGAATGCTGCTCGCAGAGCACATTATTTTTGGAAACACTTGAAGCCATCCATGAAGAACTGTTGTGGCCAGAAATCATCAAGAAGGAGGAGTGGAGGAACCGGGAACTTAAAATTAAGTTGTAGCAGAGGCCTCAGTCACTAACTCCCTCTCCCTATTGGAACTAACATTTTGGTATTTTTGTTTTTCATAGGAATATGAAATTATAGAAATTATTGCTGATGATGTCACATATGTAATGAAATCGATTCTTCAGATTATGCCATGATAATGATCCTTCCATATGATGATGGTGGTTAAGGAAGTACTGTGTAAACATTTGAAATCAGCACTCCTCAGTGTGATAGAATGTATATGACTTTTAGAACATTGCCTGTAGGTCACAACAACTACACGTCAGTCATTGTGCAATATGATAAACAAGAAAAATTCAGACAGGAGTCCTTTGAAAATGAGAAGTAGCTACTCCCATTGCAATGCATTCAGTTCACAAGAACTTGTTATTCCAGGATACTCTTTCACTAACCAACTCTACAATGATACAACAGCTATACACATGCACTGGTCAAACATGAATTTGGTAAATTGCAGGTTTGATGAAATATTTATCTTCATGCCTTATGCCCAATAATAGTACACTGTAAAAACCTTCGTAAAATTATAGAATATTCTATATCACTTTCGCAAGTAAAAACACATTTTGAAACTAGAAATGGCTGATTTTTCTACTGATTGCACATATATTTTCTTTAAAGTTTTTTTTCACAGTTTTTTTCAAGAAAAAATAGAAGTAATTAGACTTTGAACATTGACATAAAATACACATTTCCAATTGCTGCCAGTTTGAATTGCAGCAAGGATATCACTTTACTAATTTTTACTAATTGGCAGAAATAATTGGTTTATCATCTGGAGTTTGTATTTGTTTAAGCTACATGTTGTTCTGCCCACAAGTTTAATGTGTGCAGAAACCAGATATGTAGTCAACTTCAACATTGGTCTCCATACTTTACCCCTAAATTACCATCCAGACCCCCTGCTATATAGTTCCATAAATGCAAAAATGACATTGTTATGTCTTTTTAAGTACAATATCTAAAATTTGAGCAAATAAAAAAGGACCAAATTTTTAACAAAGTATCTTCACCCCATTAATACTTTTACACTATGAAGCTGTGAAATAATGGGCCTGTAAACTTTGGTGAAGTTGATCTACAAAACTTGAAATCATGTTATTAGCCTATATTTTCAGTGCAGTTGGCTTACTTTAGGGGCATAATAGATATGTATACATATGCAGCTTCTCAGAGTAAAAAAAACTAAAAAATATTCATATGCATTTGTGCTGTTAAAAGGTATAATAATTAATGGTAAAATTAGTCATATCAAAGCTGGTGGGTGTCACACCCATGCTAAATTGATATTTACTGAGTTCATACACAAAAGCAGGTAGATAAAAACTGCTATGGATAAGACAAATTTACTATCAGCATTGATTGAATTTAAAAGTAGTATCACCTACATTGTAGAAGTAACATTGCCTTAATTCACAGATGCATACTAATGTTTGGGATTTTTAAGTATGTTAGGTAACAGTGTGTAAGATATATATTAAAAAGGATTGGGGAATTTGTGAACATAGACAATACAAGTTTAGGATTGTGATAATCTATGGTAAGAATTTTTGTATACATAGGGTGGTTGCTAAGTTTACACATTCCCCACAATGGTTACCTTAAAGGGATTGGTAATGATAGGATTGAGTGGTTAATGTTTCATCGAGTTTGTCATTACCTATTTGTTATTTGATTGGATTTGTTTTGGTAGGTGTTGGTTCAGCATTTTCTTTATTCAGCCTGTTGCCATTTTGATTTATTATAAGAAAAATGATTGTTTCAATGTTTCTTTGGATTCTTGTCAAAGCTTTAGAAGTCACGTGCCATGAATTTTTAAACAGTGAGTAACCCTAGTGTGTTACAAATAAAAATTGTATTAATAACATATCAAATATATCAAAAAATAATTTGACAGAGAACAGCACTGTTTGGAAGTATTTGATGATTTCATGTATACCTCCCCTTCAACCCAAGTAAATTGTCTGTTGCTGAATGTTGAAGTATTTGGTTGTGTTTTTGGTAGGCTTGATGCTCTAGGTAGCACACAACCTATAACCATTATGTAGTTCTTGTACACTTCATTAGCATAATTTGAATGGCCTAATTATTTTAGATTTAATTATTGTTTTCAAAAACATTTTTGGTTCCTGTATGCTTCACTAGTATAAGTCAAATTTTATTGTTTATTTTAAATATAAAATTTATTGTTTTCAAAATATTTATTTATAACATTTTTTTACTTAGTTCTTTTATGCTTTATTGATAAAATTCAAATGTTAATGGAAACATGAACATATAAAGGCTGTTCCTTGTGCTTATGAGTGCAACAGTTTGTTACTTTAAGAAAAAGTGTGTATGTTTTTGTTTGTGTCTTATATAAAGCTGTAAGTTTTCATATTCACATTATTTTATTGTAATTCATGTGTTAAATAGTTGATGTAAAAGTTCCTTTTGCAACTTGATCTGAGTAATTGCCTTTTTTATATTTTTTTTCTGTAGTTAAAGCAGAAAAGAAGGAAGATATCTGTTCTGTTTCACTCCCACTTGAAGATGGAGCAAAGCGACGAAAGTTGCTGCAACCTGTTAAATACAAACCACCTCTGATGTTATTTAATGAACTTTACCCTGGTAAAAGCATGGAAGTTGAGCTTTGTCCTCAAGCCCCACAACCAGAATTCAAGGCAACAGTTTCTATGAACAGTGTAGAATACTCAGCGATTGGACCATCTAAACAAAAAGCTAAGACAGCAGTTGCAAGTAAAGTGCTATCAGCAATGGGGATAGAAACTTATCCTTCACACACAGATGCAATAGCTTATCCTTACAAAGGGCAGCCCAAACATTTTTCAAATGACATCTATGAAATAGCTCAACAGGCATCAGGATTTAGTTTTGACCAGGGAAACTATAGTAAAGGGCCAGGTCAAAGTATCTTTAGAAATCGCCTTCCTTTTCCTGGTGCACGGTTTCCACTACCACCATCACATATCACACAGCAATTTCGACCATTTGAGCAAGACCCTTATTCAGTTCCACAGAGTCCAATATGTGATAGTACACATTCACCCCCTAAGAAAATAATAGACCGTGAAAAGGCAGCCAATCACCCAACTATGGTTATGATAGAGACCTTCCCAAACCTCACTTTAAACTGGCTTCATAAGAATGAAACCGCACAAAGGTTTTTTGTTGAAGCTACAGTCTTGGGACAAACATTCTTTGGTGAAGCTCGTAGCAAGCGCCTGGCTAAAGCAAACCTGGCAAAAGCTATTCTGGGGACATATTATGGTGTTCAGGATTTTGCAGAGATTCAAAAGACGTCCAAAAAGGCCACCAAGCACCCATTGACCCAGATAAGAGAGAACTTTCCAGAAGCGTCTTTTAGTATAACCGAGCAAGGAATAGAAAGCAAAGAAACTGAGGGTGACAGTATGGAAGTTTGTGACAGTGACAATGTTGTAAAGCAAGAGCAATCAGAGGAAGGTGACAAAGTTACTGACCAGCAGAGAAAAATTACAGCTTCGTTAACTATTGATAACCAAACCTTTGTAGGGGAAGGCAGTAGTAAAATGATAGCCAAAACAGCAGCGGCAAGGAAAGCCCTTTCAACTTTTAAGAGAAGTGTTGAGACAGGATTGAAACGACAACACAGTCAAGAAGTCCAGATAGATGTTACAAAACATCCCCGTGTTATGTTCAATGAGATATACAGTGCATCGAAGTTTGAACTACTTGATGTTACAGATGATAAAGACACAATGTTTGGATGGAAGGTAATTGTAAATGATGTCACATACACTGAAAGAGGCCCCACCAAAAAGAAGGCAAAGGCAAAATTGGCAGCAAAGGTGTTTCAGGAGTTACATGGGACAGACCCCAACTCTTGGACAGAGTTTCGTCAAAAGGATAAAGAAACAACATCAGTTGCTGGTTTAGTCCCTAACTCAAATGATATAGCTGTCCTACAAGTAGGAGCACGCCCAATACCAGGCAAAACCGTGACAGGTGAAAAAAACCTAGTGTCAGTTTTACATGAATTAAATCCAGGTTTAGTTTGTGAGTTTGTTGAAGAGCCATTTCCCCCAAACAAAGTCATTTTTTGTGCCAAAATTACGGTCAAAGGGGAAGTATTTGAAGGTAGAGGAGCAAATAAAAAACAAGCAAAATACCTTGCAGCTAGAGAGGCACTTCAAAAGTTACATGGCATTGCACCTGGAGATGGTTACTTTGGAGATCCTGTGTCACCATTTGATCAAAAAGCGATATTTGAGGATATTCAACGTGACATTTGTGATGGAATTGCACATTTATTATTGTTGAAGGAGATAGAGGTTCTTAAGGTTGATGAACAATGCCGAGTTGTTGCTGGCTTTATTCTTGGTTATAAAAGTCTTCCAGGTGAATATGATCATTTTGAAGTGATTAGTTTGGGCACAGGGACAAAATGTGTTGCAGGCGACAAGATTGGTACCGAAGGAACTGTTGTAAATGATTGCCATGCAGAAATTGTAGCATGCCGTGCATTGCGCCATTATCTGTATGAACAACTTGAAGGAATTACTCAGGGTAAAGAAAGTATACTCGAGAAAAGTGTCACAGGAAGACAGCAGTTGAAGGAAAACTACGATCTCTTTTTGTATATCAGCACTGCCCCCTGTGGTGATGGTCGTGTTTTTGTGACAGACGCACCTACTACAACAACAAAACTGCCCAAAACAGCTGGAGTATTGAGGACAAAAGTTGAAAACGGGCAAGGTGGGTCGTTTTGGGTTTTTTTGTTGTTTTTTTTTGGGGGGGGAGTACGTGGCTGGCATCTTATTTATTACTTTGTTTTAGATACCAGAAAAAAGTACTGTTTCATAAAGAATGTAACATGCGTATTGTTGAATGTCTCAGCAAAGAACCTCAGAAAAATGCTTTGCTTAGTCCAAGCTGTTATTTTATTTGGCAGTATTTAAAAACAAAAATACCAAGTAATTTCCGGTAAGTAAGAATGGAAATATAGAGGTTACCAAACGTTTTGGATCGTAAAACAAGCGAGCTAATTTTAATTTATATGATCCCCTTGAGCTCACTCTGGATAAAGAAAAAAGCTGGAATTTTGTGTTGTTTTTGTTGTTGTTTTTGTTGTTGTTGCGTGTTCGTTCCTTTGTTTGCCTTTTTAAAGTTATTTTATGCTTAGGAACCATACAAGATTTAAAGCCAGTGTTGGGAGTTCGTTAACAGAAAAAAATGTTAGGCCAAGAGTTAACATTCAAGTCATGTGATGGAGGAAAACATTCAGAGGTCTAACAGTTTCACAAACAAAGTCTCAAAGGACTACACTACATTATTACATTATATTTTTATTACATTNTTTGTTTTAGATACCAGAAAAAAGTACTGTTTCATAAAGAATGTAACATGCGTATTGTTGAATGTCTCAGCAAAGAACCTCAGAAAAATGCTTTGCTTAGTCCAAGCTGTTATTTTATTTGGCAGTATTTAAAAACAAAAATACCAAGTAATT
The DNA here is from genome assembly GCA_003991215.1 of Morbakka virulenta. Classification (NCBI taxonomy): domain Eukaryota; kingdom Metazoa; phylum Cnidaria; class Cubozoa; order Carybdeida; family Carukiidae; genus Morbakka; species Morbakka virulenta. The sequence continues at coordinate 3,014,201 of RDPX01000066.1, forward strand.
TCCGGTAAGTAAGAATGGAAATATAGAGGTTACCAAACGTTTTGGATCGTAAAACAAGCGAGCTAATTTTAATTTATATGATCCCCTTGAGCTCACTCTGGATAAAGAAAAAAGCTGGAATTTTGTGTTGTTTTTGTTGTTGTTTTTGTTGTTGTTGCGTGTTCGTTCCTTTGTTTGCCTTTTTAAAGTTATTTTATGCTTAGGAACCATACAAGATTTAAAGCCAGTGTTGGGAGTTCTTTAACAGAAAAAAATGTTAGGCCAAGAGTTAACATTCAAGTCATGTGATGGAGGAAAACATTCAGAGGTCTAACAGTTTCACAATCAAGGTCTCCAAGGACTACACTACATTATTACATTATATTATTATTACATCTGTAGTACAGATGTACTACAGATTTAGTACATCTGTGAATGTACTAAAGCCCATTCACAGAAAGATTTATTTCAACTTGGAGCTACAACGGTTTTAAGGGTAAAAATGTAAAGGGGAATGAATCACACAGAATGGAACAATCAGAGTTGGTATCACTGAGGAAACCTTATTGGAAAACTTACCATTGTGGTACGTATAGAAATTACTTAAACAAGTCCACTCTTACAAGAGAGAAACGTTGAAGAACAGCAGAAAAATTTGAACCGGTCAAGTAGCATACACTTTTCAGAACTGGATCAAGAACATTTAGATGAGAAAAGAAAGCCCCTGTTCAGATCAGAGAATAATACTCCTTGCAAGGACAGATAGTAGATTTACTGAGATACAAAATGGCCTATTAAGCCTTGTTTTCTTTAATGGAAAGTAACAAATAAAAAAAAATATGATACATTTACAATACAGTACATTGACATCAGGGTAAATTTTGTTAAAAAGTTACTATCTATCGGGATACAAAGACCCAACTTTGTTAGAACCAGACTTACCTATCAAGAACCAAATTGCATATAAAAACCCCAAGAAATAAATGAAGAAAATAACAAACTAAGCAGCTTCTTGATGACCAAGCAATCTGACCAGGTTTAACAGAAGAATGATAATCTATGAATATTGGAGAGGGACAAAAGCTCAACTTTCTATTGAGCAACAACAGCTGCATTTTTCTCACGTTAAAAGAAGGCAACTACTTCCTTACCCACTTGGTGACAGTCTGAAGGTCAGATTCCAAATTTTCCGCGTTTGACTCGTTCCTGCTGAGTTGCCGTGTGGCCAGTCCCAGAGTACATGTTAATGGTTTCAGCATGTTGATGAACTGAAGTAAGTTACCAAGCAAGTCATCAGTGTAAGAAAGGGAGTGAGTTGGACGAATAATAAAACCTTATGGAGGGCCAAGATTAATAGAATACTGTATTTCCATTCCTTATGATAATTTACGACCTGAGAGAAAGGACTGAATAATACCGAAAACCTTTCCACAAATATAATCAGAAAGCTTTGGCACAAGCCAATGTATTACACCATATCAAATGCCATGGAAATATTCAAAATTGAAGCATTGGACATATTCATGGATATATAAATACACTGCGTGATTATAGTGATAAGGGCACTAGTGGAGCAAAATCTCTAAGTAGGTATTAAACATCAACAGAAAGACGTAGGTTCTTCAAGAATTTTCACAGAGTCATGTTGCTAAGCCGCTCAAAGACCTCACTAACAATCGAACAAAGACGTACGATAGAGAGAAGACTTACAGGTCGATATTTGTGAGGATCAGGTGGATCACCTGCATTCTTAAAGACAAAGGCAACATTAGGAACTTACCAAGAAGACGAAAAACAATACCCCAATAGGCAAAAATTGATAAGTTCGGACAGCAAGGAAGATGAGTTGGAAAATCACACTCTTTCATGACAATACTACTATCGAATCCAGACGAAGACCTTAAGATTGATCAGGCCTATAAGTAAATTTTGCAAGGAAGTCTATCTTTGTGATGACAGAGGCCAGATTCTGATCAGTTTACGAAGGGAAATACCACATCTCGAGTCTACACTCGGATAGAAAGTCGGTCTGTATTCGGAGATTTTTCACACCCCTGACCTGGTATTGGAGGTCATTAGTTTGATTGAAATTGTCATAAGCATTGGAAAAAGAAATTGATGTCCAATTTTGTCACCTAAACGCATGGCATCAGTATCCCGACTATGATATGATAATGATAATTTAGTTTTTTTTAACAGGGGGACAGCAAAACCTCTACACACATTATTCCCCTGATGAAAGATGAGATTGGGAAGGAAGGAAGGACTTCTTTGAAATGTAAAAATCAATGAAAATATACTGATTCTTGTTCAAACCAGAGGAAACATCAGGTGGTGGAAGAGAAAACTCTGTCATTCACAGAACTTGCTTTGCAAAGAATATAACAAAGGCCTATCTAGAAGCTTTTCCATGAGAAATGAAATATTTTTTTCAAAGATAACAAGATGCTGAAAAATATCCGTATCAAAATGTAAAAGAACTTACTACTTTAGGGGGTCTGGATCCAATTTTAGAGGTATTGTGTCATCATACTATCTGATTACCACAGTGATAATACCTGTGTAGAAAATTCGTTGCGTTCGACTTAACCACTTACAATGTTGTCATTACATTTTGACTTATCTTACTCTTTTTTATGGAATTAAGAAGTTTTTTAGTCGAATTGAGAAAAACTGACGAGCCAATCAGACATTGCACGAGGAAATGAATTCCTACTTGGTCATACGTGAACTAGCGGTGTGTAAAAGCGTCTTTAAAAAGTTTTAAAACAATTTTTTGACAGAGCCAAGTTGAACTTTCTATTTACGTTTTCACATTTGTATTTTGCGATCTTATGGACCAATTATTGCGCATTGTCTGTCTATTTAAGACAAATAGTTTTACCTTTATTTTCCCCGTGTTTTTATTTAAATATAGGAACAATACCAGTGAAAGAAGTACTCACCCAGACAACAGATGGCTTAATTGGTGGAGAGCGACTCCATACAATGTCATGCAGTGATAAAATCATGAAATGGAATGTCACTGGTGTTCAGGGTGCACTTCTTAGTTTATTTATTGATCCAATTTACTTAAAAGGAGTAGTTATTGGAAGTAATTATCATTACAGTCATCTAAAAAGAGCATTGAATGACAGATGCACTGGCCTATCTGACCTTCCTCGGCCGTTTAAAATCCAAGAGCTTCTTTTCGGGCGTACCACAAACATGGACAAAAGGGATACTTCTAAGCCCTCTGGTAATAGCTGCAATTGGTACAAGTAAGTATGTTTTTGTTGTTTCTTTTCCATTTGGTTCAGCAACTGAGTGCAAAGAAGAGTTGTTTAGTGTGCTAGTGATATTTTTATTCAAAATTGACCGGACTAGGCTAAAAATAATTTATACCTTAGTTTTCCTGTTGATGTGAAAATTTACTTTCCATATACCTTATCGGGGAAAAAAATATCGTGGAAAAAATTCGTCGGGGAAATATTTCATCGGGGAAAAATTTCGTCACTTTTAAAAAATTTTGTCACTTTTCCCAAACGAATTTATCAAATTCGTCATTTTTTTCATTTTTTTATTAACATTAAAAGGACTTTGGATATCACAAAGCAAGAAGTCTTTATTTAGTTAATATTAATATTACAACGAAGGTATATTATTGCTAACAACTAATCTAAAACAATTATGTCATGGTTATTTGCATCACCATTATCGTTGTTTTTATCATTGCCTTTAGTGTTTATATTAAAATCAGCATCCGAGTCACTCCCTTCTTCATCATCTTCATCATTGTTATCTTCAACAAATTTAGTATAGTTCCAATCATAAAGGCTAGTCACAAACAGATTCATCAAATCTAGTGTTAATTTATGGTGGCACGTGAAGGTAAGTTGTAGCGGTATTTCTAAGCCTCCTGATGGTATGGCGACGTTCTATAGGTCAAAGACTTGACATGACCAATAATCTTACCGCCTTCAGTCTTGATAAAGAAGTGAACATGTCGTGATATTTCACGGGGCATATGACCTACGGTTATGAGGCTGTACAGGGGCGCAACTAGAGGGGGGAGGAGGGGAACCCTCCCCTGCCATACTTTATTTTTTTCCTCAAATTTGTGCCCTAAACTTGACAAATTTGTGTCCTCCACTGAACTTTGTTCGTTTTCTGCAAAACGAAAACATCCTTTATGGCAAAAAAAATGCTCTCAAAATGGCACAACATGATGTTTTCAGTCTATTTTTTCAAAAAATTTTCTTGGGCTGACGCTCCAGACCCTCATTTCTATGACACACCGGTTCTGCCTTTCGAGTGGCCTTCAAAGATTGAAGACACTCAAAAATTGTGCCCCAGTTGTGGTAAAGCTCCCCTGCCCTGATAATATTCTAGTTGCTTCCCTGCTGTCGAAGAATCGATTCTTAATTCTAATGACACATGCATATGGATCGACTTCCAATAGGGCATTTTTTGTTTGCATCTCGACGGTAACTTTTTCTCCCACTTTAGCATTTGTCCAAAAAGTATGTTTGTATACATGGTATCTCATTGAAGCAACAGTTGTAGTGAATGAATAAGCCATACTCTTTCTTAATTACGAAATACAAAAACCCCCTGTCCTGTTGTAAAGCCTCCTGTCTTGTTTGTTAAAATATTTTTCTGATGTTTGAATTCGAATAAGCAGAGAATTCGAATTTGAAACTGTCTTATTGTAGTTTTTCTTGTGCAAATTTCATTTTACATTTGTTTACGTTAAGGAAAAAACAGTTTAACAGCAATGGCGAAAGTGAAAGATATTCGTATCTTTTTAAAGGGTCGGAAGGAAACTGATGCCCCAAGCTCTTGTTGCAAGCCCAACTGCTGATGTTTCAGAATCACAACCACAACTAATGATGGTTGAAAATGAGATTAAAAAATCAACACAAGTCAGAAAGCATTATAACAAAATTGCCCCAGAAACAATCAAAAGAAAAACTGCGAAATATGCACTACTTCATGGAACCAAGGCAACAATTGAATAAAGTTTATCCAAAGTACACTTTCGTTAGAACTACCATCAACGTTCTGGAAATTCAAAATGAAGAAGGAAAAGGATGGGAATACAATTTTTAAAAAGAAAAGGCGACCAAACATAGTTTCAGACGATTTCATGAAAAAGATAAAGACCGTTATGATTGGAACACGGGCTGCTGTAACTGCGATAAGCCGCCGCATTGTAATGGTTATTGGCAATGGAGTGGTGAGGTCAATTAGTCTGACACTTTTAAAAGAAAATGGGGGCTGTTTAGAGTTAACCGAAGATTGGGCACGAGGAGCTATAAAGTCAATGAAATGGACAAAGTGGAAAGGCACCACTGGGAAAATAGAGTCATCTAAACAATTTCTATTAGAAGAAAAATTAACTTTCCAAAAGAAGATTTCTGGTGTAATTTTTGAACATGATATTCCTAAAGAACTAATCATCAACTCAGATCAAACACCACTGTCTTACGTAAGCCCTGGCAAATACACTTTTGACATTAAAGGTGTGAAAACCGTTCCGATTAAAGATATTGATGACAAGCGACAGGTAACTGCAACTTTCGCCATTTCTATGTCCGGAGAATTTCTTCCCATTCAAGTGATCTATGAGGGGAAAGCTAAAAGATGTTTACCTAAGTATACTTTTTCAGACAGTTTGATGCAACATTTTCTGAAAACCACTGGTCTGAGACTGAAAAATCTTCCAGATATTTTAGCAAGATCATTTTCCCCCATTTCAAAAAGGTTCGAGAATCCAACGGTTACCCAGATGAACAGATGAGTGTTGTTATAATGGACACTTTTAAGGGACAAGACAACGGTGAAGTAGCTCAACTTTGTCGAGAAAACAATTGTGCCCTTACTATTGTTCCGCATAATCTAACAAATATATTTTAGCCGCTTGATATCACTCTCAATAAGCCAGCTAAAAGAACTATGAAGGAAAAATATAAGTGGTATTCTGAACAAGTAACAAAACAACTCAATGAAGGTAAAGCACCAGCAGACTTAGAAGTTTCTTTAAATCTATTAGAAATCAAACCATTACATGCAAAATGGACCTGTGAGATGTACGAGTACTTGCGAGGGCGCATTGATTTGATTTTGAACGGCTTTAAATCAGCAGGGATCAGAGGCGGTAGAAAAATCTAAATAAGTCTTTGAAAGAATTGAAAACCCGTCCCTTGCTTCTAGGAATGATAAGAACTTATTTGAAAGCTTTTAAAGTTTTCGAATGCACAATTTCTTGTTCTATTTATAAAACTTATTTGATAGGTATCGTTTACTGGTTTTTAAAGCTGTACGATTCTTAAAGTTTTCAAATGTACATCTTGTTGTGTTTATATCATTGTTGNAAACCATTACATGCAAAATGGACCTGTGAGATGTACGAGTACTTGCGAGGGCGCATTGATTTGATTTTGAACGGCTTTAAATCAGCAGGGATCAGAGGCGGTAGAAAAATCTAAATAAGTCTTTGAAAGAATTGAAAACCCGTCCCTTGCTTCTAGGAATGATAAGAACTTATTTGAAAGCTTTTAAAGTTTTCGAATGCACAATTTCTTGTTCTATTTATAAAACTTATTTGATAGGTATCGTTTACTGGTTTTTAAAGCTGTACGATTCTTAAAGTTTTCAAATGTACATCTTGTTGTGTTTATATCATTGTTGTTATCTTCTTTTAATTTCCTTACTTTCGCCATATGTTAGCTGCATTCATGGCACACGGCCAGAAAAGGCGGGAAAATACTTGCAGGGAATCTTTTTTCATAATGGTAGCCATCAGGTGTAAACAAAACACATTACACTGCTCTACAAATTAAAAAAAATAATTTGCCACTTGAACAGCAGATACATTTTCTAGGTAATTTTGATGCGCTGATTCCGAATCTGCGTGTAAAAAACAATTCTACCGTTTAGTTTTTATTTTGTGGCGACGTGGCTTTTTTCGTGAGGTAGGCTAATATTGTGTATAGTCATGTGATCATGCTTTCTCATCCACTATCTTGAGGACTGCCATATGTGTCTATGCAAACTGCTTTCAGCATTATTCCTAAATATTAACTATATTTTCGAAAACAAATGAGTCTTTTCTCAAAATTATATAAAAACAAGCAAAATTCACAAAAAAGACAGCAAAAATTTGCAAGTATTCAACTGTTATGAAGGCGTAAATATGGAAAGTACTCTGGTCGCCTTTGTGTACAACACATCAATAGAACTAAAAGAATCGATCATAAAAGAGAACTTCAATAAACGCTCAGGGTTCAAAAAACGTGCAGGACTTTCGGCGATGAGCACATGTTGTCTCCCTTTGCAGAAGCCAGCAATAGTCTCCTAGCATTGCAGGGTTCCAGCGACCTTGATTGCGGTGCTCAATGATCACAATGGTCTGACGGAGATGTTTCCCGTGTTCATCACTGACTGAACCAAGGTTTTCCGGGAAGAAGTCCAGATGAGAGTGCAGGTAGTGCATCTCAAGTGACATTCGGCAGCCCATGCTTCGAAAGTCGTCCAAAAGGTTTTCCACAATCTTTTTGTAGTCTTCTGACTTTTTGTTACCAAGAAAGTTAAGGACTACAGCCAGACTACAGGAGAAATTTCACATTCTCTTTTCCGGGCTGAAATTTCTTGCGTTTTAGCCAGCTTTTTCCTTGGTTGTGTTCATCGTCAGCACGGCTGCCCCACAAACACAAAATATAGCTATATTTAGTATAGCCGCTTTGTAGACCTGGTAACAGCCCAATGAGCTTGAAGTCTCCACAAATAGCCTATTCATGCTCAGTATACTTGATGAGGCCTAATACCTTTTCATTGTATGATATGTTTCTAGTAAGCCAACAGCATGTGCAATGGGTATGCTTGGATTTTTATTTCCATTGTGCAGTAGAACTGCTTTTAGGCTAGCTACCGAGGAATCTATGAATAGTCTCCATTCACTGTTGGTATATCTAATGTTCATAGCATTCATTACACCAGCAACATCGGTGCAGTGATCTGTAGAGTCATTGAGAAAAATTTTGTCATTTCTACATTTCGTGTAAGGAATGCTCTTATTTTTGTGGATGAGTGAATCATGTTCCATTCCTTCAACCTGGAAGCTAAGATTTCCGAGCGCGGCACTGACAGCATTAAATCTCTTGAGAGTTCATTAAATTTAGGCTGTGTGATGAGGTACACATCAGAGCTTGAACCTGAAACCTCTGCTTCGTGATCTGAAGCTTTTGGCGAGTCACCAACTTCACTGGATGATTGTGATTCTTCTCTCAGCAAAGAGGTGCTGGGCACTGGTATCATTGTGTGGTACTGGTTGAATAGCTGACCTGAAACAAAATGAGAATCGACTGCCATGATGTGCACATTCTCCAAATGTTAAAAAGGAACTTACAAAGATTGTAATTTTTAAACAAAGATTATAATTTTGAAATGAAAGGAACTTAAGCTTATATACAAGTTTCTCCAGAAAATGTTCTATTAAACTCACAAAAAAATGTTGTAGTCTACCTGACGACAGCATATTTGGTGAAACGCCTCGCATTGCCAACTCCACGATTGAATTCCGTCAAACAAAAATAGCAGTCAGAAATGAAATCTGTTGGTTCACGCCAAATCATGGGAGTCGCCAACTTCATCTTCTTTCGATGTCCACTCTTCCAGTGATGTAATCCAGAGGAACAAGTAATACAGCAATATTGTGGAGCCCATGCTTTATCTAGGTCGGGTTTAGAATCGAAATAACTTTCGTATCCTCTAATTAAGGAGTTTGTAAATTTCTTGCGTCGAGACACTGCAATATATTTTCCACAAATATTACAGATGTTATCTGAATGATTCTTACAAGCACGACGTGACTTGGCAGACATCAGCATGAATTCTCGTACAACAGTGATAGCAAAGTGCTATCAAGTAGGGAGATTTTGTAAGTGTGATGATCCCCAGCACCTTTGTATTTGACGGAGAACAAAGGAAACTCGGGGAAAATCAGGCAGTAAATAAATATCATTATTAATAAAATCGTTACATCATTTGTCAACGTCAGGCTGTCTATGTAAACATTTCCGGTTGAAATTCAAAAAGTGTAAATATGATCCATCGACACGAATCTTTTTGGATTAGGCTACACGTTCTAACATGTTGTGAATCAAACTATTACTTTGCTTCTGTAAAAATACCACTCAATACAGGATACGTCAAGGGACCAGAAAATATGAGGCAACCTTGATCATTTGTGCCTAGGCCTACACCTAGTTCCTTTAACTTCATCAGATATTTAATGAAAAATAATGGAGGAAATCACTGAATGAATCAACCTGCTGTTTACTTATTGGAGAGATGCATTCAGACTGTGCAAAGATATAAAAAGATCAGGAGATTTAACAAATACATTACCCAGCACAATTGCCTAAAATTATGCAAATTTCCATCTAAAAAAACTTCAAAGCTCTGTGAAAAAAAAATCATGCAGCAGAATACTTTTTTTATTATCATATTCGTAATCAGAACCCACGAATTTACTAAAATGCACTAATTTGATTAAAGTGGCATTTTGAGTGTAGAGCAGTGTTATACAAGCAAACCCCAAAAATTGAGGAAAACTGCTGGTCGGGGGAAAATATCGGGGGAAAATCGGGGAATAAAATATCGGGGAAAAGTTTCGTCACCTTTTCCAGATATTTTTTTCCCCGATAAGATACCATGTAAAAGCATGATTAACGTAAATAACTCATAAAAACAATTGTTCTCACTTGAGGAGCAACTACATATTTAAGTTGGTAAATTTTGTTTTATCGGAGGGTACGTACAGGACATTGTCCAGACATTGCTATCTGAAAAGCTTGGGTTTTTTTGGCCTCTCGTGAATTTCATTTGACTGAAAATGCCGGAAGTCCAGGCATTACATTTTACCGGGAACATCGCATCTTTTAAAAAAGCTTCCTGTTTTTTTTTTTGTTTTTTTTTAAATTTTACAATACATGTAATGTTTGGAATTGAGTATTACGCTCAAGACGAGATTGTTATAATTTACAAACAAATCAAACCAAATCTGGAGTTTGAAATAGTAGTATTGCTTTGGTTTCCAAAATAATAATCAGTTTGCTGACTTAGAACAGACTCTAGGGAAGTGACTGTTCGGCGAAAAAATATTATTTTTAGGGTAGACTGTCACTATAATCGTTGTGGCAAAAACTTTAGGTTTTTTTGTGGGCATACAACTATTAACAAATATCCTGTTGTGATTATTTTGTGACGTTGCATCTGATAAACAATTCCTTACAATTACCATTATCCCACCTCTTTGTTCCTTTTTTTCTCTCCTTTTATCAATTGACGTTTGTCAACTTGTATTTTCGGCTTGCCTTGCTGCTTAAAAGTAGCAAATTTATGTTGCTGCATAATTGTCTTCTCACAATTATTAAAGTTTTACCTACTAATAAAAGTTTTTTCATTTTAGGGGTAAAGAAACATCAGAAGTAGTTGTTGCTGCCACAGGAAAAACTGTTCTTGGAGGAGTGTCTTGCCTTGGAAAGGCTGTTTTCTTTAAGAGATTCTGCGAACTTTTGAGAAAAAGTTCATCGAATGCTGCTCCACAAACATACCATGCGGCAAAGGAGATGGCTACCAGTTTCCAGTCCAGCAAGTTAAAGCTCTACACAGCATTGAAAGAGAAAAAGTATGGAAGCTGGGTATGCAAACCAGTTGAAAATGACATGTTTGCATTTAACTAAGTAGAACAATTCATTATATTTCATGATACATACTTAGTGAAGAGCCGACAGTTTTACCAAAGACGATGGTAAAAGACAAAAATGCGTACTGTGACCCTTTTTACTGCTGTAGCCCGACGTTTTGTAAGTACAAAGAGGTTGCGTGACACGCATTTAGACTGCGATTTTCCCCTCGCCTTTAAAACCTAAAAATTAATTATTAATTATGACAAGGAGGTTAATCGATGTGATAAGTTTGCGGGAATTGAAGTGGATAAAGAATTAGCTTTTTTTCAGTGCTTGAGTAAGAAAAGTACCAATAAAACGCCGGTTAAATAAAACGTCATTTGTAATGTTTATCAGCAGTCTAGCACAGATAACCACCTTTGCGCAACACGTTGCGTAGGGTTTATTTATTTATATAAAATTTCGAAATTAGTTTGATCTCTTGAAGGTAGCCACACTAATTTCCCCCTCAAATATTATTAGTATGTAGATTTTGATATTCTAACAATTTTTCAGTCGCATGACTAGACTTATTAAAAATGATATATACATAGTTGAGAGTATAGTTGGTAGTTGTACTTTGTCAATATCCTGTAAACTTGACATTCCTTTATTCGAGCCAGAAAGTGACTTGCATGCAGTCGTGTAGCAGGATGAGTCCATGAAACACTAAGTAATAACACTGAATGGAACTTCGTCTGCTTTAAGTTGCTTTGTCGTAGTGTTATACTGTCTCACAGTGACGCGTGATGAAAATACATAGTCATGGGCGATCAACTCAATATCTGTAGGTGAAAAAAAATTATGCTAAAGTAGTAAATACGTTTGTTTTCATTACTAGTAGCTTCGTTCAAGTTGCACGAAAATGGCATTGGTTTCATTTTGTTAGAAGATACCAGCTTTTGTAGCACTGTAAAGAACCGTCTTATTCTATACATCTGCACTGAGTTTGTTAGCGAGACTATTCTTTATTCGACCAACGAGTACCGGTAAACTGTATTCAGTGTGTGCTGGTACGAAGCTCTGACCTTGAGGTTGAATTTATATAGGTTACGTTGTTTCAGGTAGGGCATTTCTGTTTGATTAATTTGTATTTGCTGAGTCTGGCCATGCAAAAGATAATTTCTTGTAGAACATTTTGAGAAAACTCGTCAAATCTTAGTGTTGTAAAACATGGCTGGTAAAAGTTTTAATCCGTTTACTCTAGCATTTTTTTTCAGACGCACTTGGCGAACTAATTCTTAGCTTACTTGCAGACCAGTAATTATATTATGAATCTTATAGTATACCAAACCTTGACACTGTTTCATGTGTTAACTAACTTCTGGGAAACAGTTTTCGTTTTTTAATTATTGACTGTCCCCCGGAAATGCTTTGTCATCATTTAAGTCGCCTTGTGCCTTTCCTATGTCCGAAATAAGAGCAGATGAATAAATCTACCTTCACTGATGCCCATTTGTGAAGCAGACCAGTCATATCTTGATGACTATTAACACAGTGCTACTGAAGCTGAAAACAACTTATTAAAGTTTCTGATTATTATTTTCACTTTTCGATCCAATATTATCCTGTACTGCCAACTAAATACCACATCATTTTTTCCCAAGCCCCACCTCTAGCAAATTACTTTTACAGAAAAACCCAAGATATAATTCATTATTTACTACGCCGTTACTTCAGTTCACCCTTACGGAAAGGAAACGGATTCAGTTTGAATTCAAGATGACCAGCCTTATCGACGAAGCCGTCCGTTGTTCTTTTTTCTAATAATCGAATTGAATTTTGGACAGCATAATAATAGATGTTACACTGGGAAACTATAAACATATCTTAACAAAGAAACTTAGGAATTCTGAGGAAAAAATCCGATTCTATTCCCGGACCAAAGATGTAAAACGTTTGGAAGAGTGGGCTTAGTCGTTAGTGTTTGGATTTCATTTGCAGTTGTTCTTTCATTTTTTAAACGTGAAACCTAGAGCTTCCTCAAGGTTCGTGTAATTTGATCCCTTTATTGCTTGCAGCTCCAAACCAATATTCAAAGCGAGTAACGTATCAAAGATTTGACATGTGACATGTGACTTTGACCCAGATAAGACAGTTTGTGTAATAACAGTAGGATGTACAGCTAAGTACCACAATAATGGATTGCTAAAATGCAGCTTTTGTAGCAGTTCATTAACGTTTTATACCAGGTATAAATGTGCAGAAAGAGTAACAGTTGAGGTCAGATTAAAGAGCGGTCATTAAATTGAATAAGATCCAGACATAACATGTTATTACGGAGTTGTGAAGACACATTTTGTAGCAAGGAAAGAAAAGAAATAGTAAATTTGACTTGAAAGCCCAGTAATGTCAATAAAATAAGCATTAAAAATTCACTTCCTCTAAACAGTTTGGTAGGTTATCATAGATAGGATAAGGTAGAGACGTAAATTTTGGCCAAAGAACTTCAAGGAATAATTTGGGGTGAACAAATGAAACGTTTCAAACACAATGAGTGGAAAGCCTATACCAGGTTATGAGCAGAAAGAATTGAGCTATCCATTTCGAAATGCAGTGTTTATGTTGGGATAGTAACAGGTAGTTATTCATTTTGTTGTACTTGGAACCTGAGCACCAGCCAACCTTCTCCTGTACAGTTATGTTGTTGGAGAGCGGGGTTGACTTGTGTTTTAATGTATTTTTATGAATGGAAAGCTGCCACAGTCACCAGAAAACAATCAAGTGTTTGGGTTTTTTTCTCGTCAGTATCACACAGTCAAATTTGTCAGGAGTTTAAATGCTTGGAGTAAAGAGCGATCACTTAATACGCTTTTGCCGAATTACCGGTAGCTGTTCGCTAGATTGGGTTGTTTGCAATGTAACTGGTAGTTCTTGCCACCCTTCAATGATACAAGTACCAGGTTTTTTGAAAGAAAATAGAGCTAATTAGTTGCTTACGTTATGAGTTGCAACTCACTATGTAAAATTCATTGTGTAAAACTTTTGTTGAGATAACGCAAGTTAAGCCTGGAGGAAGCTTATATCTTGCTGAATTTTTTTGTCAGTGTTCTGATAGGTAATAAGTTTTTTTGTAGCTATGTTATGTTTATCATTTGTGTTGAGTATACAGAGGTCGAGGGTTTATTAAGAGGCGACTAACTCTTGCTACAACATAATTGTTCTGTGGTTCTATGCCACGTGAACTCTGTTGGTTTTAGTCGCCTTTTAATGCTGTTTAATATGCATTGACCAAAGTAGCTTGTGCTTTGACCGAGATATACTGTAGCCCTGTGGCACGACAACTTAAGTCTTTTAGTCTGTTTTCAAATTATAGTAACAATTTATTACCATGTTATATCATACTGTTGTTGAGATCCTCATGTGTAAAATTTGTAAAAAGTGCTGTTCTTGGTCTCCTTTCTGGCTCACTCTCTTCAAGGTCATCATTTGAATGGCCGCGTCTTATCTTTAGACCTGTTGTTGTGCTATCCGGCAGAATGTGGCACTATTTTACTAACATCATGTCACATTCGGCTTGAGAAAGTACTATAAAGGGCTTGAGGTAATGAGGCATGATTAAGAGAAACTTGAGGAGCGTGGTAGGTTTGTTATGTTTCTGCCAAAAGCGTCTTTGTTTCACAAGACTTGGCTTTAAATTATTATGAAAAGGTCGCATTGTATATATATTTATATTTAAATAAAATTGTAGATATTTTACACATAGTCGAGTAATCAGCTTTCAAAGCCGAGTCTGGGAAGGGAAAAAAGTGGTTGGGAACGTAGGGTTGGGCTTGAGATGTAAAATAGAAAGATTCTTGTGTCTTAAAAAATGAAACCATTCTTGACAGTAATGTTCCATTCCATGCCTCATTTCTTTTGCAGAGCCATTAGAATGTGTTGTTCAATTTGTTTTGTCAAGAAAGTGCCTGCTTCCACCTAAGTTGTATAAAAGTATAATGATATGAACATTAGTTAGGAAAGAGTGATGCGTGTGAAGTTTTTAGCGCAAAAAACCCCAACTTTTTAACAGTGTGCTTTGTTTTGGTTTTTTTCGAGGGGGGGGGGGCATGACTGTAAAACAAAAAGGAATCAGAAATCTTGGGTAATTTCCAGTGAAAAGATAGACCACCATGTGATTTATCGTAATCATCGTGTTTAGAACTGTGCATTATCTTATTATTGTAATGCCCGTACTATTCTGTTTAAAGTCATATAACAAATACTTAGGTCTAACGCGAGAAAAAAAGGTATTTTAATGAACTGAACAATTGGTATGACTGTTGGGATGTGTGCGGAGTTGTGACAGAGCAACCGGGACAAGAAAGAATCTCTGACAACGTGAATGAAGTATCACAGAACCTCCCAATTTTTATTTAAAAGACCAAGAGAACTTTTCGATAAAGGCCTTTGTAATTTCTTCGTGGACAATAACTTAACATGGAATTCACGATGGAACTACACCGCTTGAAGCAAATTCGTGGCTTTGGGGATTATCAGTAACATTGGAAGACCAGGGTTGGGAAAGTAAATGATGTTATAACATCGTCAAGTACTAACCCAACACCCTTTGCTTACCGATTTCGGTGGAATGAATAATCAATCACAATAACTCCAAAGTAACCAGATATGAAAAAATGTCTTTATTAAAATGTCTTATTAATTAATTATTATTAAAGGTATTGTGACATTTTGTTATGTTTGTTTTTGTTTTTATTTTTCGATAAATATGTCAAAAGATTGCTTTCAACAGAGATTGTCTACGATGCTGCATGCTTTTTCTTTTAATAAAGCATGCCAGTTGCTGTGACCTTGCTCTTGACCGTCTGCATCACAGGGTGCAGTATACGGGGAGATTTTTCGCTATCCGGGGAACGGGGACCCCGAATTTTTCAAACAATTACCTGGATAATTTTATTATATAAAAACAGGCTAAGTCCTACAAGTTCTTACTACATAAAATGAGGAAATGTATGTAAAAGAAATAATGCAATGATCTCCAGAGATTTTGACTTTATTTCTTATAGGTCTGACGCATGAAAGTGAGAGCATCTAGAGGGTCATCATTCGGCTGGTTTCTTATCTTAGTTGTCAAAAGTCCCATAGCTGAAAATGCTCTTTCAGGTTCAACGCTGGTAGGCATTATGATTTTCAATGCCCTAAAGAGTTTGTCTAAGCTTTTAGGTCTCTTCTTACTAGTTTCATTTGAGTTGATTTCCTTCCTGATGATTTAAGTGCTTATATCTTCAATGACAGCAGGGCCTGAGTGCTCATCCTCTTCCTTAAATGATGCAAATTCTTCAGCAAGTGTCATGTTACCACCAGATGCTGCTACTTCAACCTCGAGTTCTGTTTGATCCATTTCATTTTTTGCAGGTGGATACAGACGTTTCAAGAGAGATGTGGCAAGTGATGTGAATTTGGTCTGTCTGATTTTCACACCAAACTGATCTTGTCCTTGATCAGGGAAGTCTGGTGAATTCAAATACTCGATAAGGTGAAAAAAGGTCTGTATTCCTACGCTCTTTTATTCTGACCATGAACCTCCCAAAATTTCCTTTCCAATATCTGATGGCTGCTCTTTTAGTTTCTTGGTGATGAAGGCAATGACTTCAGACAGTAGAATATCAACATCTTCACGACAAAGATACTCAACTGCATTTTTTAGAGGGGTAATTGAGTCACAAAGTTCTTTTATGTTGTCCAATTCTCTATCTGAAATGTCAAAGTTGTAGTCCAATTTTAACATGGCAAACCTGATCTCCTTGATGTCATAGAAACGCTCCAGCATGTTAAGAAGGCTATTCCCGAGAGTTTTAGTCCAAGAAAACTGCCACTTCTTTGCCAAAAGACTGCATATTTTCAGGCTCCAAAGCTTCGTCATTCCTTACTGGGAAACGGCGGAACACTTTGACCATTCTGCGAACTTTCAAAACAGTTTTGTTCAAATCAAGAACCAGGTCAGGACCCTCGGTGATATCGTTTTCATCTGAGTTTTCAAAATTTACTTTCATCATCTTCACCTTGGTCATTCTCTTTAGTCTCGGGGAACATTAGCAAATGCTTCACTTAGTTTTGGTTTCTTTTACAAGATGTCACAAACACACAAATGTACAGCATGGGCCAAACATGCAAAATGAATAGGTATAGTCTCGCGACCAAATTTCATCCTCAAGCTTGCTCCGTCTGTCATTGTAGCTGTACCATCAGTGTTTAAGTCCAGTCCAAATGACTTGAGTCGATCCTGAACGAGATTGACTGCTTGGTTAGTGTTCATTCCTCCTTTGACACGAACCATTCCTAAAGATTGAAAGCCTTTTGGAAGATGAAGGTTCACGCTTACAAACCTGTTTCTGTTTGAAGTTGACTCATCAAAACTGATTGAAGATCGAACATAAGCCTCCTTGTTTTGCTTCATTTCATCACATACTTTATTTTTCACAACGTCGAATTCCTTCATGAAGAGTGTGCGGACGTGCTTTCGACATTTCGGAGAACAATAGCCATCTGATTTGAATGCTCTTCTCATCGTATCAAAAGTCATCTATCCACAGCCACAAGTTTTGCAATGACTTCACCGAGGGAATCTTTTTGTTTGGGCCTAAAGAAAGACAATTTTGGCAGTTTTTGTTTTTTGTTCAGAACTTTCTTCAACACAAGATTTGACTTTTATTTTATGTTTTAATTTAATATGTCCGATCATCCCTTTGGTACTCCAGCGAGCAACTTTGATTTACTTAGGGCATTTTTTTACACCAGGCTTTTTCTTGCTCACAGTTGCAGAGAAAATAATTCCACACATCGATTTCCATTGAGTACTAACATCTTCAAAGTCCGCCAATTAAAAACTTGGTTTGCTGTTTAAACTTGATTTTGAATTAATTTCGCAATGTTATCGACGTGATTTGACAAGCTTTTGTTTTGTTTAAGATTTCCGTCATGCACAAACAGCGTTTCCAGGTTAATTACATTACAATTAATTGACTTTTGGAAAAAAGCAAATTTTTGTATAATACTTAATCTCCCGGGTAAATTTAAAAAGAAACTCGGGGAACGGGGAGCAGCTTTTTGCTTAATTTCCTGGGGAATCGGGGACGGGGAAACCCAGGGACTGCACCCTACAGCAGCATCTTTCTAATCTACGGACCATCATATGATACGCTATGGCGGTGACTTGAACTTTACGTTCCCGGCCTTGTAATCTTGTTATGGCTTAACGTTTTTACCAATTCGCTATTGATTTTGTGCATTAATAATTAGAAATAATTAATTACCAGATGTTGATGTGACCACCATTAACTTTTGTGTTAGCTGTTAACTTCACAACTCCGCCAGAGCCTGTCCCAAGCCAGATTGCAAAAGGAGAAGGGTTGGGCGTGGGTTTAGTAACCCCACCCTGTAATAAATTGAACATACTACAGAAACAGCAAGAGACAGCCAATCCGGTCAAAATCACTGGCAAGGAGCAAGAGCTGGGACATTGTTAGGAGTATCACAGGTGAATGCCCCACCTCTGATACCTCTAGGTGTACCAATGACGGGTGTAGACCAAAGCCGAGAGCAAGTTAATGCCCTGAACACCCAGGTCTTCTCTGCCAAAAACATCACAAAATTTGGAACATGGAATGTAAGAACTTTGCACGAAACAGGAAAACTTTCACAAGTAATCCAAGAAATAAAAAGATATGACCTCAGTCTACTTGGTGTGAGCGAAGCTAGGTGGACAGGACAAGGAAGACTAACAAGTCTTCCGATTATTTGAAAAAAATGGCGCCGTCTTGCTTCCCGATGTCCTGCACAGGACCGGAGGAACTAAGGTCTAAGGTAAGGTTAACTTCACTGTTCCAGTGCTCGAATGCCGCTTGCATGATACATGTGTTGAGGTAGCGAGTTAACATCGCTCTGGAATTTAGTGTTAAACCTTTCTGCCACAGTTATGTGTCCACAAGTGATATGGAAGTCTAAAGCTGGAAACAAACTTACTTCGCTGAAGTGAAATTTAGGGGGCATTTTGAATGATGATACAACATCAAAACAACCGTCAAGTACGTCCGCACTGGGCCTCCAAGAAGGCAACCTCCACGTGGTGATGCCTGGATGCTGATTAGCCAGGTTTTCTGACTAGTAACGAATAGTCTTCGATTCAAGCTGTTCTTCCGTACCATGGAAGAAATCGATCACGTCGTTCATGTGATTTCGAATCTGGTTCGTCGTCGATTTGGAGAAATTTTTTTGCCTCCAGCAGCTTACACACACACACACACACACACACACACACACACACACACACACGTCCGCACAGTCG
>RDPX01000066.1:3041101-3052861 GCA_003991215.1 Morbakka virulenta
TCATTTTGTTATACTAAAAGTATGTTCACTCTCTTCTCTCTCTCTCTCTCTCTCTCTCTCTCTCTCTCTCTCTATATATATATATATATATATATATATATATATATATATCTATCTATATATATATATATATATATATATATATATATCTATCTATCTATCTGTCTGTCTGTCTGTCTGTCTTTTGATCAATGTATCTAAGTATCTATCCATTCATCTATCTATTTGCCAACTCATGCTTAACCCATGGTGGGTTTTTTTTGAGATAGTTAAGGTTTAATTGAAGAAATACACACAAGTTATATATTTTTTGACCATGTATTCTATCTTCTTTCTGATATTTTAATTAACAATATATATATATATATATATATATATACATTGGACTAGAGATAGTGCTTGATCTTGCACAGCTGTGATAAAGTCTTCAGTTTGTGCTTTCAATCATGTGCTCATCAGCCACTGATGGGTTGCTAGTTGATTGACATGAGTGTTTTGGCTTCAGATTTCATATTGACCATTCAGACCCATCTGACTCTATTTTTCTGTTAGCTGGGTTTGACCTTTCTTTTTTGCATGTTCTTTTACTTTTTTGCTACTTTTGTTGCATGGAGGTCTCCATCTTCAACTATTGGCTCAACTGCTAATTCATTATTATTTTTTATTATTATTATCTTCATTTTGCATTTTTCACAGGGTGTTGTTTTTTAATGAATAAAACCTCCTGGGTAAGCCACAATTAGCAGCCAAGGGCCAAGAGGTTTCTTTCACCTTACATCTCTAATACTTCTTGAAGTATCCTGGCTGTTCCCAGCAAGGCTGTTTTTTTGTACCACCCCAACACCTACTCCAATCACTAGTTTTCTATCCACTTACTGAAACCTTTCCTTATGTATCCCATAGCACCTACCACCACTGGTACAAATAGCACTTTTCTCAAAAACCAGAGCCTTACCAATTTCCTCTTTAGGTTTTGGGTTTTTTCATTTTCTTTGTCATGCACCCTATTATCTCCTGGAACCACAACATCAATGATGCTGGACAACTTCATCTTTTTTTCTACCAATACCAAATCAGGTCTCCTAGCCTCAATTACATTGTTGCACTGGATATTTATATCACACAATAATTTTACTTCATCGTTTTCTACTGCTCCCACTAGACTATGTTTATACCATTTTTTGTTCCCGTCAAGTCCATGCTTTTCACACAATTTCCATTGAATTAGCTTGACAGTATTGTCATGTCTTCTCTTGTACTCCTGCTGAGCTAGTTTTTTACACTTGCATATTAGATACTGTATTAAGTCTCCCCTTCTTCCCCTTCCCCCCACATCCTACACAGTGGACTTTCACTAGTTTTGTCAATCTTATGCTTGACATAGTTAGACCTTAATGCTTATTCTTCTTCTTCCTGTGGTCTTGTTCCATGGCTAGGATGGGTCAGCTGCTCAACACAGTCTGCACCACTTTCCGCACTCCTTGCAGTCCTCCGGATTCGCTCCAACTTGCCTCATGTCTTCCCTTACAACATCTCTCCATCTCAGCTTCTGCCTGCCTCTTCTGCCTTAATGCTTATTCTTGGGCATCAAATATTAGTGCCTCTGTTTGTACTTTAAGATCACTTGGCACAACCCAATTCCAAGATAATTCCCTATCTATTTCATCATTCATCTCACAGTTGAACTGTCAATACATTCTTTTATTGTGCCATTCCATTTTAACCTTGTTTTGGTTACTCCTTTTAAATTCTTCCTTCCCCATCAGCTTTTCAGTCTCTGTGATGCCAAATTTCTTTGCACAATTTTTAGAAGCTCTTTCTCTGAATCTTGCACATACAATCCAAAATTGTTCTGCTCACTTTGCACAATGTTCAGTGCTAATCAAACCTCTTCCACCATCTCTTCATTTCACATACAGTCAATGAACACAACTTTTTGGATGGAATGCACTGTACATAGTCAAAGTCTTTTGTGTTGTTCTATCAATTTTTTTCAATTCCTCTACTTTCTACTTGCCATTATCTTTAGTAGCATTGCTCTTGCCAACTAAACAAATGATGGAGAGCAAGGTGCACAGGCTGGAAGAAGCTGAAAGATTAGGACTATTGCTGAGTGTAGAAGAAAATAAGAGACTTAATACTGAAAAGCAAGGAAGGAATAATAATTTATAGTCAGCTTGTTGAGAAGGTTATCAATTTTTTTGCACCAGGTAGCTATACTTTGCAAAAAGGAAAGAGAGATTGAAGACCGAAGGAAGAAACTGGCAAGAGAGAGAGGTATATTTAAAAGGTTACAGGAGATGAGGAAAACCAGGAGCATTTTAAGGAGAACCAAGTTTTTAGTTGTACAAGACACTGTTGGTTCTCATTCTGTTTTGCAGTAGTGAAACATGGAGAATAAAGTTGATAGAAAACAGGATAGTCAATGTGTTTCACAACAAGAGCCTTTGTAAAATTTTTTAGCTTCACTGACAAGACCATGACACCACCAATGTCCAACTTGCTGGCATAAGGAAGCTAAGCAAGGACTTAAAATTGGGTGGAAACTGGTCAGGTATAATTTTAACAAGATTGTAACAACCAGACTAGCACAACACAGACTTGGATACTGGTTTTGGGCATTGGGTAGAGTAAGGGTTCCAAGTTGACTGAAGTAAAAGTTGTTTTTGTTCATTTGTATGTCGCAGTTTTGGTTTTTTTTCATTAAAGTTGGTATATTATTTTTATAATTGTCAATTGCTTTCTAATTAAAGAAC
This sequence comes from Morbakka virulenta, assembly GCA_003991215.1. Taxonomy (NCBI): domain Eukaryota; kingdom Metazoa; phylum Cnidaria; class Cubozoa; order Carybdeida; family Carukiidae; genus Morbakka; species Morbakka virulenta. The sequence goes on from RDPX01000066.1 coordinate 3,043,858, forward strand.
ATTTTCTCCCTATAACTAGGTGTGGTAATTGCTTTGACTGCCCAAGCTGTGGGCACACATTATCGGTAAGAGCCACTGCTGTAATGACACAAACTCCAACTGATGACCCATCAAAAGGACCACAGGCAGTTGCCAAGAAAATGCACTATTTGTTATGTTCATTTTGTCGATGGAGTTCACGGGATGTTGGTCTCCCTGACCAGCCAACTGGTAAGCTATAAGCAGCTATTTAATACCACCTTTAACCCCAGAATGATTTTAGTATGTTCTATTATGGATTAGCTCATCTTATCAATTGGTGCCCAAGCAAGTTAATATCTATGTACAAATGAAACAAGCAAACAGGCAAGCAACAAATCTTAAAAAGAACAATCATAAGAGCAAGAATGTCACATTTAACCCTAGGTTACTCCTACTTTCAGTAACATGTCAGCAGCTTCCTTGTTGTTTATATTGAAAAACTGTTGCACCTTTTCTTGGACTGTGTTGCTGAATGTGAGCAAGTTGTTTTGCAATGAGAAAGAAGGATAGGTTCTGTTTTGAGTAACATTAAGCCATGGGTATATGGATCTGTAATGTACAGACTGCAGCTAGAATCAGTATTGGTACAATTTTTGTATATTGTCACATCCCACTCTTTACTGCAAGCTTAAAGTAAGAAGAATGATCTGGGCATCTCAGAAACAGTGATTCTTGATAAAAGAATGTGCCAGACCTCCAAGTGTAAAGCAGTCAAAGTAGAGGACAAGGTAGGAAAAATTTGGGTAGCACTGTGATTGCTGACCTTTTTCACATTGAGTGTCAATGGTTAAGAGGAACAGGCTGTGAATTGTACTTAAGACTACTGAAAAAGTGCCCAAGCCTTGATATTAGAGGAGAAAGTGTTAAATCAAATGGTAAGGTGGCAAGGTTTAACCAGCCTGTACATAGCATTTTTGTCATTGCTGTTACTTCTTACAAGGTAACTATTGCACTTTAAATATGCATTTTCCTTTTCCAGACTATTCATAATCACATCTACATTTATTTTCTTGTGTTGTTTCTTCATTCAACCATATATATATTTATTAATATTAATTGATATTAATACATCAGACAGGGATTGGTTAAGGATTTCAGGTTTACAAAAAGGCATACAATTCTGCTAGCTTCTTTTCTCACACATCGTAATGTTAAAACCTTCTTTCCTCTTTTTGGCCAATGGATAAGTTTGACTCTCAATCTTTGAAACCCCCTGTTAATTGCTGTCAAAAGTATGCAGTTGCTTTCAGCCTTGCTAGAAGTGAACTAGTGGCCTCTCTCAATTCTCCCTATGTTTTGTGCATCAGTGAAAAAAGGCACCTGCTTTTTTGTGCTTTTTATTCTGGCATTTTGTTCTACTTTAATGCCAATGAAAATAGTTTTGACCAAAACAGACAATGCTATTTCCGATTTTCAAGTTCTGTACCATCTATCATTTATTTGACTACTACTGTATTATCTAATAGTAACCAAGTGGGAGGTCATCAGCTTCTAAGTGTGACATTATGAGTGCGAACCTCACTGCAACCATGGAGTTATTGTACTGGGCTTTCTTCATCATTGTAAGTGGCAGACCATCAAATGAAAAATATTTTTTAAAGTAAGATTAGTCCTTTTCCTGCTTCTTTTAGCCCCACACACTCTCTTTTATATCTTTTTATATATTTATCATACCTTCCACTTTGCTTCACTTATTTAATTTGTGAACTTATCAATGCCTCACAGTCATCTTAGTATACTTACTGGAACTAGCCCCAACTTCTTTATTGTTTTTAACACTAGCAACTCTTCCTAGCAATAGATCTGCTTTTGTCTTATTAACATTACTTATAACCCCCCCCCCCATTAGATAATATTGCTCCACGGTACCTTTGGAGTATCTTAATTTAGCCAAACAGATTATATTTAAAAAAACGTAATAGTAGTAATGTTATTGCATAATTCCATGTTCCCAGAATGTTTTTGTGCTTTTCATTGTTTCTTTCAAAGTCATTAATATTTTTCTACTAAAGCAGAATTCCTCTTCATGTCTTTTGGTTGTGTACAAGAGTTTTTTTGGTGTATAAATCTTTTTTTTTTGTTAGCAAGTGGTGGTTGGCCAGAACGTGACCCACCAGCAGCCAAACAGGTATGAGATGAAATTTATTTGATATTTTTAAGCAATTATTTGAAGATGGTGGCAGTATCAGCATTCAGGTTAAGTGTATTGATGGTGTCAGAAGTGAACTAATATCAAGTTATAAACATTATCAAACTTTTTAATTTACTAGCAGAAGTACCAGGCATTTATCGTGTAAAAAGTGCAATTTAGTAAGGTGAAAAGGCCCTATCAAGTTAATTATAAGGTGTTGCTCGATTAGAAATGTGATGGTAGACCATTTCAGTTTAAAGAACTGCAACTACCTTGACACTTGAAGTGTTGTATAGAAATTATAGGTTATTTAAACTTTGGTAATCTTACAAAAGATAATGTTAGAACTTCAAATAAAAAGGGGTAATATAGTGGGGATTCTCACCACTATACTACCGAGGACTTGTAGGGTCAAGGAGATTAGTGTATAGTAAATAAACTTTCTTAATTTCCAAACAAGTTTTAATATTGTTTTATTTTTGTTTTGGAATTTATTTATTAAAAATAATCTTGAAATTTTTATATTTTTATTTTATTCAAATTTTTGAATGGAGGCCTCCTTTATCTTGAAAATGGGATTGGACGCCCCCTAACGCCCCAGAATGTGACTTCCGAGGTCAACCCTTTATATCTCAGATCCTGCCCCGGATGAAGATAGATGCACACTCCAAATTTCAGCTTCCTAGGTTCAGTAGTTTTGTCAATAATTTATTTGACAGACAAACAAACAACCTCACTTTTATTTATGAAGATTGATAGTTTTTCAGTTATGTTCCTCAAAATATGATATTTGGAGACGATATTGTACTGTGTAGTGAGAAAAGAGAAGAAGTTGAATTACAGTTGGAGAGGTGGTGTTGTGCCTTGGAAAGGCGAGAAATGAAAAAAAGCCGGACAAAAACAGAGTACCTAGCTTTGAACGTAAGCCAGAACGATAGAATATAGCTGGGGGTGGGGTGGAAAACCCTAAAGTGAGCGAATTTAAGTCCCTGGGGTCAAACCTACAAACAAACGGAAACTATGAAAGAGAAATAAAGAGGAGAGTGCAAGTCGGTTGGGATAGTTGGAGGAAGGTAACAGGGGTACTTTCCGATAGGAAACTATCACCACTGGTGAAGGGAAAAGTTTACAAGATGGCAGTGCGCCCAGCACAATTATTTGGTCTGCAAACTGTCGCTACCACCCAACGACAAAAAGGGAATCAAGAAGTGGCTGAAATGCGCATGATGAGGTGGTCACTAGGTGTGACGCGACTAGACAGAATTTCTAACGACCACATTCGATATAGATCACATATCAGGAGACTTAGGGAGAAGATAAGGGAGTCAAGACTTCGCTGGTACAGGCAGAGAGTCAATGATTTATTGAAACTCCTTTACAATCAAATTTTGGTTGTTAAAAGGTGACCAGAGTAAAGAAAGGCCCACAATCGTCTTCTTAATAGACTTCCAAGGTTTATCAAGTTCAACCACCTGTTTAATTGAATAACTATCAATACTTCATAACTCAGTACCCTCCTTCCTACATAATCTGCATCACATCTTGCTATGTGCCTCCCCTACCGTCCCCTTTTCTTACTTCCTCTTTCCCATCCTCGTTCTTCGTCACTCTCTCTCTTTCCCTCTCCCCTTTCCCCTTTCCCCTTCTCTCCATTCCCCCCCCTTCTCCCTCTCTTTCCCTCTCTCTCCCTCTCCCTCTCCTTTTCTCTCCCTCTCTCTCTCTCTTTCTCTCTCCCTCTCCCCCCTCTTTCTCACCCTTCCCCCTCTCTTCCTCTCCCCCTCTCTCTCACCTTTCCCCCTCTCTTCCTCTCCCCCCTCACAGGGCTGCTTTCGTCGTTCAGTACTAAAGATATTACTAAAAAAGGAATTTGAAACTTGTCAAAAATTTAATTATCAGGAAAAAGCACACTTACGTAGTAATAAGAAGTAGCTATCCAATACTGCAGTGCTAAGTAGAATGAGTTATGATTTTAATTACTGTTATTTAGTGTTGGTGTAGTAAAATCTTAAGCTATTCTAATTTTTTCTTGACGAGTATTTCGATGAGCAGGAAAACCTTGACTGGCTTGTTGTTGTAGATAGCATCATTACTTGATTACTACAAACAAGTGGCACACCAGGAAAAAGTGGAGAAAGAAAAGAAGAAGTTAACAAAACGAAAGGCTTACTTCCAGTTTATGGTTCGTTGGTGTTTGCTTCAGAATTTACGTTACTGTTTTATATAGTTTGAATTTCTCTATTTTTATGGAAAGTATGAAACTGGGCTTAGCAAAAACGTCCTAAGTATGGTTTAAATTTAAAGTGTTGAGGTAGGGTTTGGGATTATTTTTAGAGATCAGTTGTTAAACTGGTATCTGTATCTTATTTGCAGCACATAAAAGTATTTCAGTAAACATGCGCCACTATCACATTTGATCCTTCCAACCAGAGCCTTGTTTTAAAGTTTGCTAACAGTATAGGATTTCTGTAATTTTCTTAAAATATTTTGAACTTTATGAACACAGAGGAAGCCATATATGTAAGAGCTTTATCATGTCATTGGTCGTAAGCTTTTTCTCAGCTGAGAAAAAGCTTACGAGTCATGACATAGTAAAGGATTTATTGCTTTACATACTTGTTTTACCTACTGCAACTTTTGGAGATCGAGACGTTGTAAATTAGCTTGTCAGCCTTTTTTACCATGGTACCAGGCACAGCCCTAGGACATGAAAACCAAAGCATTAGAAGTTGATGATTTTTCTAAGGAAATTGGTGGTCCCAATAATCGCAAAGGTCCTTAAACCACCGAAGACATAAGAACGATCAAGGTCCTTCAGCAATTTAACCAATCTACTGGATACCACGCTAAAACATTCACAACCACTGGCACAACAGTGTGCAAGCTCCTTTTAACCTTCGAGCCTGCTGCTCCAACAATAGTTATTTACTGTCTTTACCTCTTTCACTCCATGGATTTGGATACTGCTTTTGCTTTCGAACAAGAAACGTCGGAAGTAAACCAAAAGGTTGGGGATGTACAATACTGCCACCAGATTTGCTTTCCCATGTGGCTCTGAGAGTTGGGATGTGAAATCCAGTGAAATAGAATTCATAGCCTGCTCTGAACGTAGGTGCTAAAAAGGCTGTGAAAAAGTAAGGCTTGTTACATTTGCCCACAATGTTGGTGTGGAAGACAACTTCAAACTTAGGCGCGACCCAAGATTGCCCTCCGAAACCACATGAGAAAATGGCGGGGAAGATTTGAGGCTGTTTTAACAGCTGACACTTGTCAATCTTCCACGATGCTTGAGGAGACCAGTTGGCGCGGTTCGAAAGACATATCAGCAGTTATTGGTGAACACCGAGGAACTCCCAAACCTCCCGCATTCGATAAACCCCCGGGTAATTTTCAATTTCTTTGGAGCAATGCGCATGGCCATTAGCCTCCAAAGAGTCGCATATATCATTAAGAATTCCCTTGTTACCACTTGTCAAATGTGTGTTTATATGCGCACGTGGCCAAGTAACTCAGTTGATTTGCCCTGATCAGTGGTGGGATTTAAGGTTCTGGACATAGGCAATGGGTTACGCAACATATACGTATTGTTAGGACTAACTTTCCGTTGATTTGGTCACGGAATAAACACAGAAAACTTGGCAACGCATAAACTTAGTAATGACGTCAGAAAATGTTTTAAGAAGCACCCAGAAGAAGTTCTAAAACATTGTAGATGAAGGAATAACGTCTGGCTGCTTAATTGGTTTAGACCGTCTTTTGCTCTTCTGTCTGTTGACCTTGCTTTCAGGCTTCTTTAGGGCATTCTGTTACTAGTTTGTCTTACAAACACTGCATTTCTGTAACCTCTGGGACGTTACATCTTCCGAATCGAGCACATTTTTTGCCTTTGGATGCGTGATAAATTTCAGCTCAGTACTTCAGTGATGCAAGAATGACTGTTGCATTGGAACACAAAACAGCTTACTGCTATGGTACAAAACAGTGATTATTACGAATTCAGTTTGTTTAAAAACGGCTAATAAAAAGGTAATAAAAACTGCATGACCCAGTAGCCGATGTTAATAGAACCAAAATAGAATTTATTTTTTGCTAACAGTTAACGTTTTGGTAAACAGCCTCTCTGACCCATGTTTTTGAAAAATTGCATTCACTGCATTAATTGGTTGATTTGACAGGCCGACGTTTGCATGCTTCATCTTTTACTAATGTAGCAGATACCCGTAGAGCGAATTCTGATCTTAATTTCTTTTAGATTTTGTACTTATGTACCTTTGCAATTTTTGCTTTTCATAGTATCACGAAGCTACAGATACCAAAGGTATTGAGTCATCAAACACAATATATTGATGAATAATGGTACAACTACCGTCTGAAGAAGAGAGGGCTTGCTTTTGTTTCTTATTTCTTTAATAATTGATTTACTTCATTGTACAATACACATTTTCTTTCGTTTTTTTAGGATCGTCATGGGCTAATTTTAAGCCCAGGCAAAAAGAGATCTAGTTCTGGACATTCGGGTAGCATCTCTGCGTTTACAAAAGGGTAGACAGTTTTATATTTATATCTATTTTGACGTAATTATAACTTATACATATTTTTTAAATACGAGATAACAGACAACTGCAACATTTGTGAAAGTTGATGTAGGATATTTATCATGCCGTGGGTCGTAAGCTTTTTCTGCTTCGTAAAACCTTACGACGCAGGACATGAGAAATATCCTACATCAATGGCTTCCACTGAGTCCATAAAATCAAGAATTTTTAAGATTGGGTGAAGTGTTGGAAAGAACGTAATTTGTAAACGAGGCGAAAGTCTTGACCATGACCATGACCATGACCAACCATGACTTGACCATGACTTGACCATGAAAGACAGGGTCTTGATACCAAACCACCGTTCACCGTAGTTTTAAGTACCGCTTGATTAATCCTCGGTTTAAAGTTAGTAGAACAAAGCACTGGCAGTTTGTATAGATATGCTATGAAACATTTTGAATTTAGATAAGTGGTGCCAATATCAGTTACAGAGTTAAAACAGGTAAGATGGGATGGTAAAACCACACAGCACCATACACTCCTTTGGTTTGTTACCGTTTAGTCCACGATGGGATAGCGTAAAGGTTTGGTGGAAGAGTGTTTGNCATGACCATGACCATGACCATGACCATGACCATGACCATGACCATGACCATGACCATGACCATGACCATGACCAACCATGACTTGACCATGACTTGACCATGAAAGACAGGGTCTTGATACCAAACCACCGTTCACCGTAGTTTTAAGTACCGCTTGATTAATCCTCGGTTTAAAGTTAGTAGAACAAAGCTCTGGCAGCTTGTATAGATATGCTATGAAACATTTTGAATTTAGATAAGTGGTGCCAATATCAGTTACAGAGTTAAAACAGGTAAGATGGGATGGTAAAACCACACAGCACCATACACTCCTTTGGTTTGTTACCGTTTAGTCCACGATGGGATAGCGTAAAGGTTTGGTGGAAGAGTGTTTGCATTTACCAATTTTTTAGTACATGATGGATTGAGTATGCTGTCGGAGAACAACAACATGATTAGGTATGACATGCGTGATGTTGCCTTAATGTTACTTGGCTCAGAAACTTAGGATTCTTGAAATAATTCTTGAAATTAAGAATTTACGAAAAATGCACTTTTTGAAATGGTTCTAATTTCTGGCTCTTTAAATTTGGTGCCGTTTTCTTGATTGCCCTAGTTTATAAGCACATTCTTTGATGATTGTCATTCCCTCAAGAAGAAGGCAAAGGTAACTGACACAAAGTGATCTCAGAAGATAGTGCCATTGGAAGCTGAATGAACAAGACTTTGTGGACAGAAACGCCTGGTATAAGGCAATACTACTAAAAAAAAAGCATTCAAATCTGCTGAATAGTAGCACAACAGGCGTTAAAGCATTTGGCAATGCAGAAAACAGAAGTAACGATTGGTTTTCAAATTTTGACATATTAATATCAAATAACGTAGTTGCATAGAATACAGCCATTGCATAGTATTGTGTATCGTGAGATGCACATAATACAGTCATTGCCTAGTATTGTGTATCGTGAGATGCACATAATACAGTCATTGCATAGTATTGTGTATCGTGAGATGCACATAATACAGTCATTGCCTTGTATTGTGTATCGTGAGCTGCACATAATACAGTCATTGCCTGGTATTGTGTATCGTGAGATGCACATAATACTAGATAATGGTAACCGTCAGCTGAAAAAAGCCCTAACAAATTTGAGATCCATAGCCTTAATACCATACAACCAAATTACTATCTTACTCACAATGTTTAATATATAGACGTCTCATACGCATTATACGGTAGCCAGCGATTTTACTTGAATAATACGAAATGTTTTTTTATTTAGATTATTGCTTCTTACTGGTCAGAATCAATTTTGTAATTATGGCTTCTGTAGTTTTAAACTTAACCTGGGATTTACGAAATTGAATTGTGTGTTTGGAAACCCATAATTCGTACATAAGTGAATAGTACGTTTTTAGCGTTACTATTACTTTTTAAAATGTTATTACCGGTTGCTATGGTAGAAAAATTTTTTTCCTGGCACTATAATTTTACGATAATATAGGATATAGCTCAGGGTATTTAATTGAATAGTTAATTTATTAACTTGTTCGCAAAATTTTAGGATAGTGATCGAATACTTTGGGTGCTAAATAAAAAACAATGCAATTGGAATATTTCTATTGCATACAAAGCATGGCTAATGTGCACAGATTTTGCAGCAACCTACAAAGCAGGTAGTAGACTTTTATTTTGCCGCCTTCTTTGAAAAGTAGTTAGATTTATATTTCGT
>RDPX01000066.1:3060657-3079354 GCA_003991215.1 Morbakka virulenta
GAGTATCCATTGATGAGTTAAGTTAAGGAAATAGTGATGGGATGACATTTGTATGAATATTGAAAAGGTTAAAATCTGTTTTGTAAATATAGATGGGGCTTAAAAAAGGGCACAAGGAGTAGACAAACGCATGCAAGATGTTCTGCAATAAGTCGTACGTATGTGGCCATTGCTTTGTTTAAACTTGAGAAGATATGTACAGAGGTAATTTTGGGCAGGGGAGAGGGCTTTGATTTCGAGGGAATGTAAATGGTGGCCATTTATGTACAGTTATATATAAATAATACTTGATATTTCGATACAACAGGAAGCAACCATGGTGTTTTCAGTGACGAATCCCTTGGATAGTATTGTAGATGTTACTTTTGAGGTACTACAAGAAGATGAACATGACAACTTTGATGACAACTGCACGGTAAGTTGCCCCAATTAATGTGAGATCTCTATTTGCAAGTGCTCCTGAAAGATTTTCAGATGTTTTAAAACTTAACTGCAGTAGATATGAATTGTATAAATGAAATGTAGCTCATACAAGAGGACCGTTGAAGGCTCCCTAAGTAAGTTTGAACTTACAGGACGAAGTTTTGTATTAGGCAAATATTTATTTTATGTTAATTAACACTTGAACTATCACATTTTAGCCCTTATTAACATATGAAAGATGCATTGTATGATACCTATAGTTGTTACTAATAGTGTAAAATCTTTGTGCTTTAATTTTTGAAAGTCGGGATTACGTTGGAGATGTAGTAAGACCCTGTGACATATATATATATATATATCCTTGCTCTTTCTCTCTTGTAATGCTTTCCTATTGCCGACTCGTTTAAGGTGGAGTGATCATATTCCCGAGATACCTCCCTGGAAGAAATGTACGCCCAGGTTATTTGAGAATGTTGTCAGTTTATTAAATTTTAAAAAGTTGTTTCGTTCTGGCTCGTTTTAAAGATCGTACTACCATCAGTATCAATACCTTTGGCTGCAAAAGATGCAACAAATGAGTTTGACGACATGGAATCCAATACTGAAACATTTCATGATGACCCAAGGTATGAATCAGAATGCATTGAATCTTACATTGCCTTAATCTCGCTAATAAAAGACAACTTCAATATTTGAACACATATGTGAATGAATTGCTCGTTGTATTTTCCATTTCGTATGCACCAAACCTTATTCTCTCATTGTGACATTTTCATTTATTCGAAAGAAAGCGGTTATTAAAAGTCGATAGCTTTATTTGAAAAAGCTAAGAAAAACGGACGCAGGTCTCAGTGGTAAAGATGACGACCACCGCTGTGCTTGTACCAGCAGTAAACAGTTATCTTGATGGTGTTCATGTTGAAAATGAAGCGATGTCAGTTTCACTACTATAAAGCCTGATCTATAGTAGGCGGCCACTTCTGTTGGTAGTATTCTTTTCTATTTATTTCTTTTTCATTGTTTTTAGTGTTGGAACGAAGTGCCACCAATGCACTTCCAAACAGTTGCTTTGTTTACGCCCAACTTGCTTTCTCCCTTTTGACCAGGTTCTTATAAATGCGCATATCACGTTCATATCTCCACACATAAGCTAAACACAAAAATCACTATTTGATATAGTCCTTTTTCAGCGGTGCAAATGCACTAACCATTAAGCCACGGCTCCTCATTTTCATCTTCCTATATACCCACCCAAAACTGTACAAACGTCTGGATTTCTGGAACTTTTACTTTCCTTTCTTGTTTTGATTCAATATCTCTGTAAAGTCGTCTTTGGGCCGCTTGATATATGCTATTATCTCGTATCTTGCCATTTTTCTTTCTCCGTCAGTAGTTGTTGTTTTTCAACCAGTTGGTTCCGAGTTAGTTCTTTTAACTTTCCAAGGATCTTCTTTTCATTTTTTGTTGTTTTTCGCCTGATCCTCCTTTGATGTAATTTATTTGCTATTCTTGGTACTATCTGTCTTACATTCGTTAATTTAGATTCCAACTTGTTAATTATTCTATTTTTTCTATTGCTATTGTTGCCTTTCTACTCTTTTTTTCGGCACGTTCCATATACTGCCATTTACTGCACCAATCAGCTTACACATGTCATTATTTCCTTCTAAGTATCTTTCCAATTTTTTGTTTGGCCGTGTTATCAGTTTTTCTGTAACTTTCACCCATCTCTCCCTTTCTTTCATTTGCTATTGTCGTAGTTGTTAGCTTGTGAAGTTGAACAAAAATCTTGTTCTCATTGGTCTTGTGTCTTCATCTACATGATCCGGCATTCTCTTCTGTTTGGTTCCTACCCTCGTTGATATTCTTTCTTGCTGTTCTCTTTCTTCACTATTAACACTGTTGTTATTTTCCTTCTTTTGTTCAACATTTGCAGCTTTCTGTTCACTTTTTCTTTGAGAATTTTCTTCCATCACATCTTGCCCTTCCCTCATTTCTATATGGTTCATTATCGCTTTATCTTTCTTAAATCTTGGAGCATTATCCCTCAAGCACCGTGCTTTAATTCGGTTACTATTGCATCTTTCATCACATGGCTCTTTCTTCAAATGCGTCAGCATTTATTATATTTCCTGCGGTTCGTCTCTGAAGTGCTCTATCGATGTAATTAGTTTTTTGTTGAATTTGAATGTAATCAAAGTTTCCCATAAGAGTTTTTGACATACGCACCGGATAACAGTCTATCCAAAGTTTCCTGGCTCTCAGAATAAAGCTTGTACTGATAGGGGTTGCCACTTTTCACCTGATATCGTTCCTGAAGTCATAACGCAGGGGCTATACACTCCTCAGGACGATTGACATCTTGAGTTGCATGTTTTATTGTTTGCGTGCCCTTCACTAGACAGGTTGGCATCCAAGACTAGCGGGCCCTAAATGCCCTGGTTTGTGGTCAGAATTTTTCTTCCCCTAGATCGCTTGCTGGCCAAATCTGACGAGCCTAACCTGCCCGGACCACTGGTTATTTAAAGGTGCCAGAAACTCACCTTTTGCCCCTTCTCGTCTTAGCTTCAAACACTTCGGCCACGAGGCCAGGAGCTGGACTTGACTGTTAGAGGCAATATGTTCTCCTTGTCATATGGAGCATTTTTTAGGCTTCCTAATTCTCTTTAGACACTCAGACAATAAGAGTTTTTAGAACACTATTATTATTATTATTATTATTATTATTATTATTATTATTATTGTTGTTGTTGTTATGATGATGATTATAATGATCATGGACTTTGTGAAAGCTATAGATATGGAAGCTTGCTAATGTCGCGAGTCGTAAGCTTTGTCTTTTTTCTTATTAAAAGCTTATGACTCACGATAAGCCCCTATATCTAATGGCAGTTTTCTTTGTTAGCCCTGAAAATGCAAAGTATTTTTCATACTTTCGTTGGAAATACATTCAGTAATGGCAGCATTCTGTAATGGTAGCATAGCTGATGATTATATAGTTGAAAAGATTAAAGAAGTATATCTTCTACCTCGTCCGTGCAGATTTTGAAAAGTTTAGAGTTTTTTGGCATTGAGATGAGGTTTTGCCCTCAACTTTGCTTTGTCGAGATAAGTGCTAATTAGTTAGTAGCGACGCTGAAGCAAAAGAAAACAAGAGCAGCTCCACTTGTCTTTAGAACATGCAAGCGACTTTTTTCATGATGTACTTAGCAAGGCGAAAACGGTCTCCAACACGGAAGTACTAGTCTAAATCGCGCTAAGGTTGTACCAAGTTTAAGCCTTCCTGGAAATAGGGGTTTTGAGGACAGCCTAATATACAGATTATAACGTACTTGAAAATTTTTAGGAGATGCCGTAGCCATCTTTAGACAGTGGTTACAGGGTTAACTGTAAGCGAGAAATAGCGTCGTGTAGCCAAAATGTATGTGTTCTGTAACAATGCCCCAAGACAATACAACACTCAGTTACCAAGCGAGTATAATTTATCTGAAATGTTTGTTTCTGGTTTAACTTACCCACATGTTTTCCTTCACTACATAGTGTTGTTAAAAGCCGGCACATGAACAAGCTTTGGTTTTATTCAAAGATTATACCTCACGATCCAATTGGTGATGTCAAGGTACGTAATGTCAGTTGTTAATAGCTGTAGACTGTTAAGCAAAAATGTTTTGCGAGGAATGTAAAATCAATGGTTTTCTTTCGTTGACCATTAAAGAAATTGTGCTTGTGTGGTTCCTATCATCATTATAATACATCTATACACGTTGTTGTTGTTGTTGTGGTGGTGGTTCCCCAGGCACTGCTATGCTAAGAAAGCCGCACCACGCAAAAGGGTACCTTGGAATTTGCAACGAAAAATATGATTGCCAGAAATACAGAAAACCGAAAATCCCGCTAATACGGGAAATTTTTTGGTTTTTCGTTTATACGTTTTCTCATTATTTTAAAGGGACTTAATTTGTCATTTTCATATATGAACTTAAACTAGGTATTTTGCCAATAAAAGACCGGATTAATAATCTAAGAAGCCCATTTACCGAAAGCCAGATTAATTGGTTCAAGTCGGAACCACAGTTGCGTTGTCTTTCTGAAGTAATCTTTAGAGTAAACGTCTGCCGTTTTGGTTATTTTCCTGATCAAGGCAAGTGTGATGCCTGGGGCATTTAACTGTTTATCAGTTTTTATATAAAAATTGGGGCAGCCAAGTAAAAAATTAGTTTGGATAAATGAACTGCTTGAGATAGTAGCACAGCTAGCTCACTTAGTAGAGCAAATGTACATGCAAGTAAAGGAAGTGATTCGAATCCATTTCAGTTCAGCATATATTTTCCTTTGTTTTTCTTTTTCTCTCAGTAACTTCCAAAGCTTCTTCAATAATTTTTGTTTTTTGGGATACAGCCTTTCTGGTTTGAAGTGAAATCGTAGTTCTTTGCGAGGCAGAGCACCATATGCGTAGATGTGAATGAGATATCCTACCTTGGAGACCTTTGAAAAGGAATTACACAGTCAAAGATACAATTGTTAAAATGAGCATGCATGAGAACGTAGCTTTGATGGTACAGTTGGTTGAGCAGATAGCCAAGAAAGCCATAGGCACTAGTTTGAATCCATTCTGGTACAATATTTTCAACATGGTTTTCTCTATTATTTTAAATACTTTGCACAATATAGTTTTTACGATTCGAATTCCTAGTAATATTTTATGCCCCTACTCGTGCAACATGCGCAAGACCTTAACTGACACTAAGCTCCTGCTGACTATAAGCGTTACTACCAAAAGTAATAACGCCCACTCTATTCTATGTGCTTTTTATCCAGTCGGTGACATGATACAGTATTGTGACCAAAGAAAACATTGGAAGACCGTTTAACCATGAAGACCAAGGCAGGAGATTATTGCAGAGCAGAAGAACTACTTTGTTATTCTTTAGGTGTAAGCGAAATGTAGAATGGTATTAGGTAGTCATTATTAGATACATTGTGTAAATAGAAGTAAACAAGCTGTGAAACAGGAAAGACCTACTGATCAGACTTAGAAATGAAGTATACTACACTATTAAATTTGTAAGAACACTAGTACACCAACAAGTAACATCACTAGGCGTTATTAAAAAAAGTATTATTCACCAGCGGTAGCAGCTTTAAGGTGGGTATGAAACTATAAAAAATAGAAAAATCAGAGTAAAGCGTTGTTAGGTTACAAGTAATTATTAAATCCAGTGAGTAAATAAATTTAAGGGTTGAAATTTAAGAACTTATTGTTTTGCCTTGAGGGGAAAAACCCGTTAGAAATAAGGAGAATAGTGAAGCATAGACGATTTTGAAGAAAACACTTAAAGAGCTGGTGAAACCAGAAATGCCTCACAAGGAAATTTTACACAAGAATAGCCGAGAAAAATAATGCAGAGTTAAAGTCATTGCTATTAAAGAAAATAAAGAGTAGTAATACCAAGCACAAAAATGGCTTCAAGTGATTGTTGAGGAAAGAGAACTGGCCTAACTGATTTTATGATATAAAATGTAGATTGTTAATGAAATGCGAGGAAAATGGAAACTTTCTTAATTTAAAACGTATACGTAAAAGAGGTATTGATGCACATGGAGGGCAACGAAAAATGTTTTGAAAAGCCGAACTATTAGAGGTAGAAGAGGAAGACCCCAATAGACAAGCATAATAAGAACCTGGTGTCATACGTTAGAAACACGAAAGAACAAGAGGAAGAGAAGTATTAAAAGGGGAATATTTTGTGGGACCAGGCAAAGCGGATACCTTAACAATATTCATAAGACCAAGGGCTATAAGTGGTAGTTGTTGCTACACTTAACTTAGAGGACTATTTAAAAGTTTACTGTTTCCAATGAAAATTTATATTTCAAATATTGATTTTCAGTTGAAATATGAATTTTCACACGAAACTGTAATCTGTTTAAATAGGATTCTATTATTGTTCATAATATTATTCATCATAGATTCAATAAAACCTATAGAGACAACTTAAAATTTAATTTTCATTTTCTGAAATTCTATTTTCAGACTTGTCAGGTCTGGACAATGTCAGGTGTGCGAATTGAGGACACCCTCCACCCTCCACCCTCCACCCTCCCGGAGAATCTTTCCCAATAAAAAGTACTGCTGAAATGTTTTTTTCAACTTTGGTTCCAAACCAGACTTGTTGCATAGTCTTCTTTAATTTTACGAAGACTTGAAATTTTTAGGCACAAAAGCGCAAAATTTGCTTTTTTTTNATCCAGTCGGTGACATGATACAGTATTGTGACCCAAGAAAACATTGGAAGACCGTTTAACCATGAAGACCAAGGCAGGAGATTATTGCAGAGCAGAAGAACTACTTTGTTATTCTTTAGGTGTAAGCGAAATGTAGAATGGTATTAGGTAGTCATTATTAGATACATTGTGTAAATAGAAGTAAACAAGCTGTGAAACAGGAAAGACCTACTGATCAGACTTAGAAATGAAGTATGCTACACTATTAAATTTGTAAGAACACTAGTACACCAACAAGTAACATCACTAGGCGTTATTAAAAAAAGTATTATTCACCAGCGGTAGCAGCTTTAAGGTGGGTATGAAACTATAAAAAATAGAAAAATCAGAGTAAAGCGTTGTTAGGTTACAAGTAATTATTAAATCCAGTGAGTAAATAAATTTAAGGGTTGAAATTTAAGAACTTATTGTTTTGCCTTGAGGAGAAAAAACCCGTTAGAAATAAGGAGAATAGTGAAGCATAGACGATTTTGAAGAAAACACTTAAGGAGCTGGTGAAACCAGAAATGCCTCACAAGGAAATACTACACAAGAATAGCGGAGAAAAATAATGCAGAGTTAAAGTCATTGCTATTAAAGAAAATAAAGAGTAGTAATACCAAGCACAAAAATGGCTTCAAGTGATTGTTGAGGAAAGAGAACTGGCCTAACTGATTTTATGATATAAAATGTAGATTGTTAATAAAATGCGAGGAAAATGGAAACTTTCTTAATTTAAAACGTATACGCAAAAGAGGTATTGATGCACATGGAGGGCAACGAAAAATGTTTTGAAAAGCCGAACTATTAAAGGTAGAAGAGGAAGACCCCAATAGACAAGCATAATAAAAACCTGGTGTCATACGTTAGAAACACGAAAGAACAAGAGGAAGAGAAGTATTAAAAGGGGAATATTTTGTGGGACCAGGCAAAGCGGATACCTTAACAATATTCATAAGACCAAGGGCTATAAGTGGTAGTTGTTGCTACACTTAACTTAGAGGACTATTTAAAAGTTTACTGTTTCCAATGAAAATTCATATTTCAAATATTGATTTTCAGTTGAAATATGAATTTTCACACGAAACTGTAATCTGTTTAAATAGTATTCTATTATTGTTCATAATATTATTCATCATAGATTCAATAAAACCTATAGAGACAACTTAAAATTTAATTTTCATTTTCTGAAATTCTATTTTCAGACTTGTCAGGTCTGGACAATGTCAGGTGTGCGAATTGAGGACACCCTCCACCCTCCACCCTCCACCCTCCCGGAGAATCTTTCCCAATAAAAAGTACTGCTGAAATGTTTTTTTCAACTTTGGTTCCAAACCAGACTTGTTGCATAGTCTTCTTTAATTTTACGAAGACTTGAAATTTTTAGGCACAAAAGCGCAAAATTTGCTTTTTTTTAAAGAGGTGAAAGTTGTTTTCCTTGCCCGACAAAAAAATTATTTTCTGCAGCGAAAAAAACCCTTTAAACTCATTGTTCACGGATGTAATAACCTCATGTTTTTGTAATCATTTTATGTTATTATTTGGGAAACAAAAGATGGAACAGGCCCAATACACATGACCAATATTTATTTCACTCTAATTAATTGTTTGCATTCCTGGGATTATTTTTTATAGTTTCTTTTATATAGACACTAGGCCGACAATTTTCTGTGGAAAGAGAGCTTCGGTTTTGGGTGGCTGACTGGAATGCAATTTTCCAGGAGCAATTTTCCAGACACTGAACATTAACATATGGAATGGATGTATATGGAAATAGGTTGTTCAAAAAGAACATCCATTAAGTTGAGGTTAAGGAGTGAAAGCGGGTGCATGTTTTAATGATGCCATTTATTGTTATAAAGCGAACAGTTAAACCAAGATATTCAGGTTTTTTATGTGATCAGCACACATCTCTTTTGAATTGCTTTAAGATAAGGTGGTCATTGATGTGAGTTGCTGTTAAAAGTTGTTTGGCAGGTTGGATAATGAATAATTACCATGCAAAAATGTATGGGACTAGTTAATATTTTTGTTCATATAACTCCCATCTGACTATAATCTTAAATTAGAAATGACGTCAGGTGTTTATACAGAAGCCAGATTTCACGCTGCATTGGGACTGGTCACTGACCTTCGATCCTTACGCATTAGTCACCTATAGTCTTATTGTTTGCATTTGAGTGTGTAATTTTTAATTGTGCAGACGTTCTAACTCTATTACGTTTAGACTAAGTGGAATCCTCTTGCTCATGTATTAGATGTGACTTTTTTTTGTTATTACAGGTAGTTTTCCGGATGAAGTACGAGTACAAAGCAGTTGTTACAAGCATTCCCCGTCCATCGGTCGATACAACAATGAAGAGAGAGCCCCCAGACACAGTCTCTGTTGGCATGGAAGCCATATTGCGTTGCAGAGTAGGATTGATAGGAGACCTTTCACAAGCGTCATTGGACCAAAAATAATTAGGGTCTCGTGTAAATTAGTGGAATGAAATTGTTATTTAGTGGATCAGCATTTAACTTTGTAATTTACATCATAGATAGCATTTTAGACTATTACTTGAACAAATAGCTTTGTAATTTTTCTCCCAAATTTTATTTTCTTGGTATTGACTTGGGAAACGACCATTGAAAATAGTTAGTGTTAAACTTTAACGTCTTTTCGCCCAAAGATGTATTATTATGTTGCTTGTGATGGACTTTTCAAAGTTTTTGACAAGTATGTAGGTCAGCTTTTCACGTATGAGTTTATTTGTGCTTTGTGGTACACTGCACAGTGCAATTACAGGAAATTCCTGTCTGGAATTATTCGAGATATATTTTATTTATCCTATATCAAGAAAGAATGTAATTGAAAAAGAGTCTTTTTGTGGCGGTTGATATTCACTGTGTTTTTGGCATATCGGCATGGCGAGAAAGCGGCAGAAACGGAAAGAGTTTAATTGTTATAGATAAAGTACCAAATATTAACTATGTGAAATATGAAATCCTGTTATTGCAGATACGTGAACAGGCACGTCGGTATATGCTATCTGCGACTTAGCAATACATACTATCGCTTATGCAGTAGCGAAGGGCAAAAGCACCTGAATTTTTAATACGACCATACATGCATGGCAAGACCCTCACTCGCACTCCCACACGTTTGTACTTATGAAGCTATTACCCCAGCAAAAAGCCTACAGTCTTTAGTAAAACTGGTAAACTTAAACAATTGAATATATAATATGTACTGTTGGAGACGGTATAGGTGATTGCGGGTGTTAATGGAATGTTAGCTGAATGGTGAAAATATGAAACATCCCAGCAACAATCTAAACCGTTAGGATAGCATCTGTACGGCGTCTTGCTTTGTAAATGTCGAGACCTACAAAATTTGTCGCTGTTCTGTTTTTAGCTTAAGAAGGAAGCACGTTTTTTGAGATTATCTAGCACTGATGCTTCTAGTATTCGTTTAGATTCTGGAACCCGTTTTTGTTATCCAAAACCTTAAGAATAAACCTCGAAATTATAAATTTTATTTAACTACTATTTGGAACTCAACATCGGAGTAGCTGTAACCAAAAGTAGGAAAGAATACCTCGATCAAGCCGTATAGACTTGATGCTGACATCATCTGTTTGAAAAGGAACAAAATTCAAAATGGCTACGATGGCATGCATAATATGTCGGATTATTTGTTTTGAAACGAAGACTCGGTATGAATAAGAATTTGTGATAAACGCATTTTAGTTAATACTGAAGACTTTTGAAAGTTAATGAAAGGATATATTTTAAAAAACACTTCAAAGTGAAAAACGAATATTTGGTCTGATACATGGTAAGCCTAGATTCAGGCGGAACAAAATAAGCTCAGCTGAGACAAAAGCTTTTTATGCTGAACTGAGAGGAACATCACCTAACTCAAAAAGAAGTCTTGGTATAGTTTCTAGTTCAGCCCGAGGTCTCTTCCAGAATAGGTGAAAAGCAGGTGGGTATGTTGTGGCGGTACTTTGGTGCGAGGTGCATGGACATCCTTATGCCCATTCGTAAACAAGTCACACCACTGCAACTACTGTCCTGATTTTCCAATCTTCATCACACAACAAAGAATCTTGGTAGGTGAAATAATGGTCTCCTTTGATCTCACCTCGTTATATACCAATATAGCCATGGATGACACCATATTGATTGTTGAGGACCTGGTTGAGCATGATGTGTCATTGTCATCAGTAACTGCACCGAACCCCTCTTACCAACAGATGCTTCCTTTTCGACAATTGCATCTACACTCAGACCAAGGGTTTACTCATGGGGGCTCCTACATCTTGTGTGGTTGCCAAAATATTCATGCAAGCATTTGAACCCACAGCACTGTCAACAGTGGACTAAAGGATTGCTGTTTGGAAAAGATTGAAAGGTGGGCTAGGTGTTGGAAAAAATGTCATTAATTTTCAAATCTTAACATTAACATTGTTAACNATTCAGGCGGAACAAAAAAAGCTCAGCTGAGACAAAAGCTTTTTATGCTGAACTGAGAGGAACATCACCTAACTCAAAAAGAAGTCTCTGGTATAGTTTCTAGTTCAGCCCGAGGTCTCTTCCAGAATAGGTGAAAAGCAGGTGGGTATGTTGTGGCGGTACTTTGGTGCGAGGTGCATGGACATCCTTATGCCCATTCGTAAACAAGTCACACCACTGCAACTACTGTCCTGGTTTTCCAATCTTCATCACACAACAAAGAATCTTGGTAGGTGAAATAATGGTCTCCTTTGATCTCACCTATTAGTACCAAGTATTGCTGAAAGCTTCCTGTAGCGTAACGGTAAGTAGGCGCTCGTAAATGCCAAATTGTTGACGAATGCAGTCAAGTTGGGCTTGATAACAGACCTGGTAAACGTATTTCAATCATGGCAAGGTGTTGATAGTAATGTCAAAAGGAAAGAGGTATGTATGGTAAATACTTTTGTTGGCAAAACTTGTTGACAAGTGATAAATCAAATGCAGGCTTACGTTTGCCATCTTTTTTTAAGGAAAGTGACGATTGTTGTATACAATTCGTCAGTCTCTGTTACGTTTAAAAACACAGAGGTTTACTGTGTCTGTTAGGGAAAGCAACGTGTGGTAGCCACGTACACTAGGACTGCACTTCAGATCCATTGTATGCCAGGCAAAGTAGCATTCTGCGGGTATTCTGTTCTATGGCAACTTGCCTAACAGTTTTTATTTATGAGATAACATTTAGACTATCTTGACACAGTAAGGGTAACATAAACTTCCTTTTTTTGAAACCTCTTCTTATTTGGCTATTACTAGCTACTTTCTCGTCCTTGTTATTGGGTACATTATTAATATTATTCTATTTTCCCTCCATTTTGCAGGTATCCTGCCACTGATAGTAAATGGGAGGGGCAGCAAAGCAAAGAAATTTCAATTTTACCCTTAAGTCCTGTTGTAGCAAAATTGTTGCGATGAGGTTCGACTGTAGTATGTAAAGTAAGCCTACAGGTTTATTTTTATGAACATTTGTTCCAATTTAAGCCTTTTATTCGGAGAAATTTGGTAGCCAAGACTCCCGTTTCCCACTTGCCAGGACGCAGTGGGAAACGGTGGTGATCATGGTGATAGACTATTATTTTTATAGGTTAAATCATTTGTTTTGCACTCATTTTCTGTTTACTTTATTGGATTTCTGGAAAAATACCATGGGAAAATATTAAATGCTTTTCTGTGTTATCCTCGAAACTAATATATTTTACTTTTAATGGTACTGGCTTTTGTTTTTCTTAACACGCTTTCGAATTGTTAAACCAAACAAAAACCAGATATCTGGGTTTTACAGCGGTCACTGACTATACACTATTGTTTTTAAGGGAAACCACTTCAGAAGTAACTCATTGGCCAAATATCCTAAAATTTGAAAAATTTTAAAATAAAAAAATATTAAAAATCACTCAGAAACTATTGGGTTTTTCCTTTATTTCACCTGTGTAGAAAACTAAGACAACCTGCTATTTAATCTGCTTTGCTGATTTATTCCTTATACTGTTTTCACTGTCTGACAATCTGAAAGGCGCTGCTATGTCTATAATAACCGCGTACTAGTGTACTTTATCGGAAATAAAGTCAAAGTAAACGAACCATTTCTGTGAAAAAGATATTAATTAGCAAAAATTTTCGAGGAAATTGTATGTGTGCAATGATATTACTATTTGCGCTGAGAATAGTGCTGCTTTAAACCTTGTTGTGCTTGTATAATTTACTGCACTTTTTGGTAAGGTTTTCCAGTTAATAGTAATTTTTAATACAAAAAAATTCCTGTAGATGTCAGTACAGCATGATAATACTTCGATGGACATCTGATGTGATTTACCTTGTTGCCTTATATTTGGTCTAATATGCAGAGAATTTGCGGGAGCGGCCACAACGTTATTATTGATTCTAAAGAAGAAGGTCACGTGTTTATACCTCCCTCTTTCCATAAGGGCTGCTATTTTGATTTCTTTATAACCTGTGATGTTTCTTGTGGATAATCATTGATTAAGAATCGTGCAGCCCATCGAATAAATTATCTAATTTATGTCTCTTTCATGGATGGGTCACAAACTACACTTGCAAAATCTAGCACATACTTTCAAGAGTGCAATATATGCTTTTTCTTTGAAGCTGCTGTTGCTTTAGATTTCATAAGATGCACCTTATGAAATCTAGAGTGGTGTTTACACCGTTACAAATCTTGTATATGTTGGTGGTTAATTTCAGATCTTTACTAGTTCAATTATCATATGGGTTGTTCTCCACCTCTTCTAATATATGACTTATGAAGGAGTAAAGGCAAGTTGTCTTCTTTAATCTGGAATACTCACGAGGTATCACTTTGTTGCATTAAACGTCCTATCTCAGCTGTCTGCCCATTTCTCTAATGCATTGAGATCTTGTAGTGCATTGTTGTCTGAAAGGCTATTGACTTCTTTGCAAAGCGTAATCTGCAATGAGACATAACGTTGTGCGTCTGAAAAGGCCTTTACGTAGTCGTTGACCGAAAATGAATTAATAGCGAATAGCGATTTTTTAAGATACAAAGTCAAGACTATATAAAAAAATTGTTAGTAGTTAATGGGTAAAAAATTGGTAAAAGTTAAGAAACTTCCACTGTTGGTTCTTAAGCCAGATTTCCTTTCAAAACACCGGAAACAACATCAAAACGGGTATTACTTTCATCATAACAACATGAAAAGGTGTACATTTAAATGAAACACGTATGTGAAAGTCGAAAATTTTTGTCACCAACATACCTCATGAGTTTCTATCGTGTTCTATTACCCAGTGTTATTTAGAATGCAAGGGGTATCTGGCATACCGTTTAATGTTCAGCGACTATTTTTATCTGTGATATTTTGTATTCACTTCTGGCCAAGTTTTTTTTGCTTTGCCGATGCCCTGAAAGCTGACAGATATGATGATTCACAGTTCACAGCAAAAGTAAAGGAAAAGCCACATTTCATTATGTTTTACGCTCCTTGGTAAGTTCAAAACCATTTTTTCCATTGCTAATATGTTGTTATTGAATTGTTGCAGAATGTTTAGATCAATGACATTTACTAGTTTAGATTAATTAATTAATTTGGATGTTTAAATTAAATATGTAGTATACATTTGATGACGTACTTCGTATTTATTCACAGAAAGGAGAAAATGCCGTAAAGTGTATAACAGCTAATAGTCTGGCATTGGCAATCAATCCAAAGTTCAAATGCTTATTTGACATCTTTGCAGCTTGTTTCTTATTTGGATGGATGGGTACTTTGCCTTAAGTGTGGCTTAGTATGATGTCAATGTTGCTAGCCAAGCTGGGTGCATTGGAGAAAGAAATAGCATTTTGTAGGAGTTTTGTTTCTCAGTGATGGAAAGAGCATGAACTATAAAGACTTGAAGTTGGCTAATAAACAGCACATTGGACATTCTGATTTGAGTCATGATAGTTCAGTATGACAGGTCGATAGTTGAAATAAACTAGTAATGGAAAGTAGTAAGCACCGATGAACAAAAGTATATACCCTCCATGACATAATTTGTTAACGATTTAATACTTGGTTTGCAGTATATGTACATAGGTAGGCCGAGTGGACAGGATGGTTTGGAGAACAAAATATTTGAGTCGTATACACAAGCCTTCTGTTACTTTTCAGTTTATTTATTTGTTTTATTTATTTATTTAATTTATGTATTTATTTATTTATCTCTACATAATCTTCCTACATGATCATTCAGTTGTTTGATAATGAAAGTTATTCCACTTTTCATGCCCCATAAAGAAACTCATCATCATCATCATCATCATCATCATCATCATCATCATCATCATCATCATCATATTCGGTTTAACGTCCGTTTTTCACGCTAGCATGTGTTGGACGAAATGCCCTTCAGAGGGACTTTGATTTGGCTGTGTGGAATTTCTTGGCCAGATGCCCTTCCTGGCGCCAACCAATGGCTTTTTTCTTTGTAAAGTTCCAAATTCTCGTTGCCAGCTTGGGGAATTGAACCCGAAACTCTTGGTTACTGTGCAGTTGCACTAACCATTAAGCCACGGCTCCTCCGAAGCCTTAAAACTTAATGGGTAAAAAAAATTACAAATTTTCTGATCCTGATAAGAACTATCTTCTTTATACAAAGATTAATTTTTTACCCATTACTTAAGGGATATCAAGTCACCTACCACTAAGGACAAGGTTTTGTCCAAAGTTCCTAATTTTTAAAAAATACTGGCCCATGTCAGACAAGGTGGTCCTGGTGAAACTAAAGGGGAAACCATTTGATATCTCACACATACAAGTGTATGCCCAAATTGCCAATTGGTCTGAGGAAGAGTTAGAGAAATTCTGTGAATTAGTTGACCTCATCACACAGCATTGCAAATCACAAGAGATCAAGATCATCATGGGAGACGTAGCAAGGTAGGAAGAAAAGTGAGAGAGGAAATCCCTGAAGTCCATGGGATCAGTGACCACAACAAAGGTGAAGAAAACTTTTGCAGACTGTTGCATTGCCAATGATCAGGTGATCCCAAACACATCACAAAATCATCCAATGAGACTCTGGACATGAAAAAGTCCAGGTGGCCAAACCAAAAACAAATTGACTATATCACAGCCACAAAATGATTTAGGAATGCCATTCAGGACTGTAAGGCATATCCTGGAGCTGATTGTGATAGTGATCATAATTCCAGTACTTTGCAAGCTCAAATTAAAATTGAAGAAGCTGAGAATGAACAAAACGCTGGCCAAGCTCAACCTAAAACATTTGAAAGAGGAAGAGGTGAAAGGGAGATTCAAGATTGCAGTAGAGAACAGATTTACACTGCTACAAGACAAGAATGATAAATGGGAGATCTTCAAAGATGCTATAGTCACTAGTGCCAACCATATCATTGAGCCCGAGCAGAAAACAGGATGAAAAACACAGATGTCCAAGGAAAGCCTGGATCTGATGAATGACTGAAGGAAAGCTTAGATTGGAAGAGACAACATAGCATATGAATGATTAAACAGAGCAACCAAGAAAGAATGCAGAGTAGCCAAGGGAAAATGGCTCAATAAACAATGTGAAGTCATGGAAAAGCTAAGATCTAAAGATCCCAAGCCAATGCATCAAAAGGCCAGAGAACTAACTGGCAAAATAAAATGTTCCTCTCTAGGCTGCATCAAAGCAAAAGACAGAGCAATAATCATGAAACTAGACAAAATTCACCAAAGACTGGGAGAGTATATTTGGAGAGCTATTCTCTCAATATAGGGGTCCAAAACCAGTAATAAGAAACCCCAAAGGGCCATGTATTCTTTACTCTGAAGTTGAACCAGTGATCAAAAAGATGAACAGGAACAAATCCCCAAGGTTAGATGAAATAGTGATAGAGATTGGGTGTGTTCTATCTCTCAGTTTGTTCAGCCTATGCAGCGAATTCATTCTGAGAAATTTGGATGAAATAGAAGGTATGTTCATAAGGGGCATCACCATAAACAGCATCTACTGGATAGGGTGATGGATACAAGTGGAGAGATGGGTCTGATCTAAAACCGTAATAATACAGAATGCATGACAAATAGCAAAGTCATCATTTCAAGGAATGAAGGAAATACTGCTCCACTTAAAGCTACACTTAAAAACAAAGCAAAAAGTGCTATTTACCTACATTACACCCATCACAACATATGGAAGTGGTGCCTGGACCATCTCAAAGGCAATGCAATCTCAAACTTGAAGCAGCAGAAATCTGGTTCCACAGATGAATACTGAAAATACTCTATGCAGGACACATCACCAACTTATTTAATCAACATTGTAAGGAAGAGTCAAATTTAGTTTCCTGACCACATTGTAAAGAAGGAAGGCATGGAGAACTTTGCACTGACAAGAATTATCAACTGAGAGAAAGATTGAGGTTGGCCATGGACAACTTTCCTGAGTAGCATAAGCAAGTGGACCAACAAGAATGCAGTAGAGCTTCTTTGCTGCATGACGGACTGGAAGCTATTGCAGAACTTGACTGGCAACATCAGCTCAAGATGGCACTTGGTGATGATACTGATGACTGGTTGGCCAAATTTATAGCCAGATAATACTGTTAGTCAAATGTGAAAAAGAGGAACTCTCAGTGGAGAATGGTTGCTTGCAGGAGTGGCTTGGAGGCTAAATTAGTTACTAGTACAGAAGAGAAATTTTTTTTGGACCACATCCTCATTGTTGCTGACAACATCCATTTTGGAAAAACCACTACCCTCTGTTTTATTCATGGTCTACTATCATTAGGATTTTTATCACTATTTTTTTATAAAAGTGTATAAATGTAAACAGTGTTCATGATGTAGATAGTATACATCTCTGGTATTTTTGCAAGTATCGGAGGTATTTTTCTTCTGATAGTGACCAACCAAAATGTGTAAAAATGAATTGTGGCTCTTAAAAAGAGCAGGATGCTGGAAATATTTTCAAAATTGATTGATGAGGCAATGGCAATTAGGCACACAAAAATAAGGAATAAAATTCAATCCAACTTTGTTGAGTGTGTTAGGGCAAAGGATTGATAGATAGAAAGATAGAGAGAAAGATAGATTGATTGATAGATAAAAAGATAGATAGATTGATAGATGGATAGACTTCTTCCTCTCCTTCTTCTTCTTCCTCCTTTTCTTCTTTGACCTCTTCTTTTTCTTCTTCTTCCTCTTCTTCTTCTTTCTCGTCTTTTTCTTCTATTTTTCCTTCCTTTTCTTCTTTTCTTCCTCTTCTTCATCTTCTTTGGCTGTCCCTTGACTGCCATTACTCTTTAATCCTTTTTCTACCATAACGACCTTGATGTTCTCCAGTTTATCCTCCCTGTAGTTGGGACATTTCTGCACTCCTCCGTTATTTCTCAAAATGGGTACAAGGATACCCTTCTTCCATTTATCCAGCATGTGCACAGCCCAGATGTCATTGAACTTTGACTTCAGGAAAGAAAGGACAATATTTCCTAGGCATTTCCATACCTCTACTGGGATGCCATCTGGAACTACTGCTTTTCCATTTTTTATCCAATCTAATGTTTGTTTCACCTCTCCTTTGTTAATCTCCTTTTCAGGAACTTCACATATTTGTTCAACTTCACCTCTTCTTGCCCATGAGTTCTTTTCATTCATAGACTTTTCATGGTACTCCTTCCATCTCCTCAAGATCTCTTCATGTGAGTACAGAACATACCCCTCTGAGTACAGAACATGCTCCACTGCATCCTTTTTCATTTTTATGTATTGGACATCTTTGAGGAGCCGTGGCTTAATGGTTAGTGCACTGCACAGTAACCAAGAGTTCCGGGTTCGATTCCCCGAGCTGTCGAGGAGAATTTGGAACTTTGCGAAAAGAAAAAGCCATTGGTTGGCATCAGGAAGGGTATCCGGCCAAGGAATTCCTCACTGCCAAATCAAAGTCCCTGTGAAGGGCACCGTCTGAGCCCCAATTGCTGTGGAATAATGACGTTAAAACTAAAAAAAAA
>RDPX01000066.1:3081271-3095124 GCA_003991215.1 Morbakka virulenta
AGGAATGGAGAAGCTGTGGCTTTGTGGTTTTTACACTTGCTTTGGAATCTTAGAAAAAGCCATCTGATTGCACCAGAAAGGAAACCCAGCCAAGAAATTCTTCACTGTTCCTGTGAAGCCCCACATTAGGCCACTAGCAAAGCACAGGAACTGAGAAAAAGAGGTTAAAAACCAATCTCCTAGACCTTGAACCAAATTGATATTTTATCAAAATTTTTATCCAGGAAGTTTGGTTTAAGTCCTGGTCAGAAAAAGCATATCGTCATATTGTTTTTTAATGTTTTTATATTTTTTTATGCTGTCTCAGTGTGAACAAGTGATTTTGGACTGTTTTTTATCATTTTATATCTAATAGGTGGATTGCACTCAAGATACCCCACTTTGTGCAAGGGAAGATATAAAGTCATACCCCACGTAAGTTATGTATGTATGTATGTATGTATGTATGTATGTATCTGTCTGTCTATCTATCTATCTATCTATCTATCTATCTATCTATCTATCTATCTATCTATATCTATCTACCTATCTGTCTATCTATCTATCTATCTATCTACTTATCTATCTATCCATCTATCTATCTATCTATCTATCTATCTATCTATCTATCTTTGTGGAGTGTGGTATATATTATAACAAAGAGAAAAGAGTCAAAAGAATGCACTTTCCATCCCTACAACCCTACAAGTCAGTTTCATGAAATTATTCACTCTTCAGGAGATGTCAAATTTTATCCAATATTATAATATACCATATTGTATATTATGTAATATATTATATATTCTATTCTTTTCTATTGTATTTTATTTTATAATATATTTTATTATATTTGGTATATTTATATATATGGTATAAGAGTGAAACACTCAGAAAACTTTAGCCAAAGGTAGAACTGGCTGATAAAATGACAATAATGGGACAATCCATACTTGAACAATTCACAACACAACACAAAGGACAACACAACGAAAAAATACCATAAGAATGAACTGTCCGCAGAGAGAAAGAAAAATTATGATGTATGAAGGATAGAACTATGGTAAAGCGTGATGAAAAATGTAAAATGATAGATGACTAAGAATAATGATTAAGATGATGATAATGACTAAGAATAAAGTAGATATCATGGATCATATGTATGTATACTTACTTTTAATTTCTCTGTTTATTTTCTGCTGTTCCCATGTGGTGTTTGATGGCTTATGAGGTACGTCCATTGCTCTATGACAAAAATATCATTCCAACTGGCACCCACGAGCTGATGTCCTCATTCACAGTTGTCCTCCAGCTCTTCATAGGTCTTCCAGGAAGGCTTCTTCTGTATACAGTCAGCTTCAGTACTGTCCCAAGAGGTTCACTCAAATCTCTTCTCCTGATGTGGCCAGACCACCTCAGGCGAGTTCCTCTTAAAAACGTCTCCAAGGCCTCGACTCCACATCTGAAGGCCATTCCCAGACTGCTAACTCCATCTTGCCAGCTCACGCCTGCTTTATATTGCAGGATTCTCCTGTCGCAACTCGTCAGCACTGCCTTTAGCTATCTCTCATTCGGCATCCCTTAGCGCCATAGAGCAGGACCGACCTAATACAAGCATAGAAAACTTTGCCTCTATATCGCAGTTGTATGCTTTTGTTTATGAGGAGTCCACCTATCTTTTTTCACTTCTTTCATGCAGCTGTCACTCATTGTAATGGCTCCCTCCACTCCTCTCGCACAGCCCAGTAGGTCACCCAGTTAGCAGAATTTCCTCACTTCTTCCACAACTTCACCTTCTACTGCAAAATTGTAATCTGCCTCTGCTAAATGTTCATGCATGTTGCACTAATTGCCGGATCATGGCCAACCTGATTGCTTTTATCGGTATCCAATCAAATGGCTTTTCAAGGTCGACAAGCCCATGACACAACTTCCTTTTCCTATCTAAATACTTCTCTTGCAGCTGCTGAGTGATAAAATAGCATCTTCTGTTGACTTTTTCGCAAGGAAACCAAATTGTCAGTTTCGAATCTTTGAAATTCTGCTTAGCCTGGTGTTAAAAACTTTTTCAAATATTTCATATTGTGCTCCAATAACCTAAGACCTCTTTGCTTTCCATAGTCTAACGTTTCACCTCTACCTTTATATAGGCTTATGGTAGTACTGTTTTCCCAGTTTTTTGGTATATTTCTGTTCTTTATTAATCCTCTAAATTCAATAGTCAGCTCTCGAACTTCCACGTTTTCCAACGCCTTAAACAACTCTGGTGTTATACCTGATGGTCCAGAGGCTCTCCTACCCCTCATTTTTCTAATTATTTTCACATCCTCCTCTGTAGTGTCTTGTACCGGTTCTTTTATTGCCTCACACTTCTCAATTTGGTTTTCATATTCTTCATTTAAAAGCTCCCGATAAAATCTTCTCCATCTTACTGCAACTTTCTCTCTTTCAAGTAATATTTTTATTTCCACCCTTGATGAAACTTGTACCCTGTAGACTGTTCTTGTTTTTCTCAGCTCTGAAAAGTTTATTTCTGCCTTCTCTGGTGTTTAAATCTTCACTTCAACGACTCCACGCTTCCTTTTTTCTTCGGCAACTCGTACCTTTGCTTTTCTTCTCACTATATTGTAATTCTCCTTATTAATGCCCGCGCTTGTGTGTTGCCACTTTTTAAAGGCAATCTTTTTCTCTCTGATAACATCTTGAACTGAGTCATTCTACCACCATGATTCTCTCTCTCTCTTGGCCTCCTCTCACTGTAGTTTCTACACGGACCTTTTTGCAGTTTCTACACGGACCTTTTTGCAGTTTCTACACGGACCTTTTTGCCGTTTCTACTCGGACCTTTTTGCAGTTGTGCGGTAAATTCTCCTCCTGCTTTACTATATCCCCAATATTCTCCTCCTGTTTTACTATATTCCTCTAGACTTTTCTAGACTTTTCCCGTGCTTCACCTTACAGTTCTATGTGTGCATTTACATCTCTACTTACCAGCAGAACGTCTGATTCAGCAGTTTTTCCAGTTTCACCCTTAAACTTTTCCCAACAATCTGTCTTTTCTTGGGGCAATCTTCCAGTCTGTTGGGCATATATGGAGAATAAGATCCATATCTTTTTCCCTACTACCATGCGCATCTTCATAAAATCTTTTGACTTCTAAAGCATTTTCAACCAGTTCTATTTTCATCATAATTCCCCCACCATTCGTCTTCCCGATCCTCCTCTTTACCAAAACTTGTATTTCTCTTTATTTTTACGGAAAGTTGCGCAGCCCTGGTTTCTTGGTCTCACCTCCTGGAGACAACCTATGTCGCCTTTCCGTTTAGCCAGCATGGCATCTACCTCTCTGGTTCTTCCAATCAATGATCCGACGTTTGTCGTCCAATCCTTGATCACACCACCGCCTTCTGCCATCTCGCCTTCCCGTTTAGCCAGCATGGCATCTACCTCTCTGCTTCTTCCAATCAATGATCCGACGTTTGTCGTCCAATCCTTGATCTCACCACCGCCTTCTGTCATCTCGCCTTCGATATCTGCACAGTCACTCCACCTGGAGCTTCTTTGCACCCCCTTTCCATCCAAGGGCTGCCAGAGACTGAGGGCCATTTCATTCTGAAGCATCTCATCGAGGTTTGAAACAAAGATTTTTATGTCCCGAATGCCCTTCCTGACGGACAACCCTGCCTATGACACAGAGATAGGCTGGCTTGCCTAATCCTGTGGCTGGATATATATATATATATATATATATATATATATATATATATATATTTGTACATTGAAAAGAACCATATTGAAACACAGAAGTGTTAGTTGTAACAAATTGCTGTAGCCCACTTCTGGTCGGACATTTTAATCTCCATGTCAGCCATAGGCTAATAGATTACATGTATATATAGCATGGCTTCAATAAAGGCGAAATGCAAAAACAAAAAATAATTACACTGCCCTATCATTGTGGAGAACTGATGGGCTGAAGGACTTCAAGTTTTGGCTACTATTTCATTGCACTCGCTAGTAGTGGAGTTCGATTGCTCAATGGACTGAGAATCTAATGCCTCTCGTTCGAGAGACGGTAGTGGGAGTCTTTTTCAAACTGTGGTAGCCAACTACTGGTCAGATATATTAATATCCATGTCATCTATAGCGTAATTCATTGTAGAGATTTTATTATAGTAATAACGATTCATACTCCTGTCTTAAATATCTCAGATTTTTACATATTATGACTCTTTAAGATAGTGGGTGTTGACTGTAGCTGTAAACTGTTTTTATGATGATTTAACAATATACAAATTGTATTGGAAATTTCGCTGACACGTACTTCTGTTTTTTATTCAACAGATTGCGTTTTTTCTATGATGGAAATAAAAGCACGTATCATGGAAGCAGGAGTGTAACAGACTTCCTATTATTTGTTAAAAACAAAATGTCACCTGAAGATAAAAGAGAACAAAAGGTATCTTGATCATTCGTATAAATATGTAGAAAATAAGAAATAGAGTTTTTACACCTTATTAGACCTTTTAGCATGGAAAGTACTTAGGTCAAAGTAAATCGAATATTGGGCATTGGCAACTCTGTTCAGCTTATGGATAAGTTCAGTCTTTCAATTTTTGAAACTTGGCTAAATGGCTGTGTCAAATAATTGCCAACTGGCTTTACGTATTGTACACACTTCATTTGGAGTGGAGAAACAACAAAGAAACACAAGTCTAATCATCCAGAGCATTGTGGGTAACCCCAGGGATGTATCTCATTCCACTTTCACTTAGTTGCATCGTACATCCAGAAGCCTACCCCATGATTACCACCCATGTAAATGTCCATATTACGACTGTAAGAAAAGTATCATTCTTCTTTTGTATAGATAAAATGGCTTAGTTAACCTCACTGCCAATGTTGTTTGTAACAATGCTTTCTCACAGCTGTTTTCTGTAGACTGTCTGTTTACATTAGATGTTTACTATGCCGAAAGAACCAGTGCCTATGAAGAATATTACCTATCAGACATTCAAACAACTTAGTTCTCTGTCAATTCTTTTGTGGAATTTCTGGGCTTTCACTTTAGATAGCAAGGCTGTGTTAAACTTGTAGGCTATTTAATTTCATTATGGTTATTATGACGTACTGGGTCAAAGTAATACCATTGATTAATAATTGCTCTATGCATTTAAAAATTCCTGCAAGCAACTGTATGAACAAACAGTTCGTTTCTAAAGCAAATATTTCCATGCAGAAAATGTAGTTAAATTTAGGCTCACAAGAATAATTCTGGAATTGAAATGTATCTTATGGAAGAGTATTGCTCGGGGACCCTATTGATTCAGTGTCAAATCTTAAATTGATGGAAATAATCAGAGCTCTTTAAAAACAAATATGCGAAAAGCCTACCTATCTGACGATTGTAATTTTGATTAATGTAGTTAATTTTTCAGTAATTGAATTTAAGGGTGTTGCTTTGCTGAAACAGCTTCTTTAAGATTCTGATTTTTTATTCTGATTTTTTGGCATTTAATTTCTATCCATCATCACCACTGTAAGTTCTTTTTTGAATGTACATTTTTGAATAAATTGTGTTCGTTTCAACACAGTTTTTTGGTGTTTGCCAGGGTTCAACTGATTTTTTTAATAGCAATCCATTAAGATATTATTCATGCAAAGGGTGCAAGCAGTTGTTCTAAGTAGAAAATACTCCAGATCCTTAAGGATAAATGTCTTAAGATTAGGTTTCTTTTTGCTGGATATGGTTCACATATAAAGTGATAACTTCTTTCTGAAATTGTTTGTGAATAGTTCAGGGAATTTTTTAAAAGCAATTATTATTATATATGGTAATCCCATGCATGGAATACAACTACCATATGGAAATTTGAGCACACTTGGGTTTTTTTACCGTATGAGTTCTGTTGCCTCGTATTAAAAATGAGTGCACCCCTACAAGCCATAATATCGATTTTCCGTACTAAAGTACGGCTAAACCGTACTGGTTGACAGGAATGTGTTAGCCTTCTTCTCTTTTACAGCCTCATTGTGGTCTACGTCTTCTCATTGTGAAGACGTAGCGTCACTGAGTTGGTTTTGTTAGTGTTATTTATAAAGTTGTTTGTTGGAATTGACTGGACAAGTTTCATTTCCTATTTTTAATTTTTAGTGTATTTAGTTGTTTTGGAGTGGCTTTTTTTGTTTTGTTTCATTTTTTATTTATATATTCTTTTTCTTTGTTCTCTTGCCCGATGAGTCTCCTTATTTTCTCATACTCTTGGTCGTATTTCCTCCTTTTTTCTTTTATATTTAGCCCATTTTTTGCTAAAATGTGCTTGTTAACGTATTTATTACGATAATCATATTTTAGTTTATATATATGTATATATATATATAATTTTTTTGTTTCTATAATACTTTTCAATAGTTTTATATTGCCGGATTCATATTTTTAAGGGTACTATGTATGATGTTAATTTGGTCACCCTGTATAAATATTCGATTAATAAATAAATAAATAACTAACTAAATAAATACATAAAAAATATTTAAATAAAAAAGTAGATAAATAAATGATATTGATAGTAATAGGATTGCTGTGAATTACTGTGAATTACTTTTATCCTACGCAGGTCAAAATGCGGAATTCTTTTTTTTCCTAGAGAGTTCCATTGTTATGTAATTTTATTTTTTTTAGTTCTTAAGACAGTTGTTGTTTATCTGCTGTATGAACTGCCAAGTAACTAATAAGAAATGGCTTTTCCAACCTTGTACAAGATTTAAACTGTAAAAGGATGTTTTTACTCTAAATAAGTTGACAAGTAACTGAAACCAAGAAACAGAATAGATCAATCATGACATTGAAACTTGTTAATTTTTTAGTTTAGTCAAAATCCTCTTTGTTGCAAATAAATAACTTTCTTTATCAGTGTTACGATAACTGGAAGCACAGCAATTCTGCATGGCAATAGTATTTTGAGATGCAGTTTATTTATGATGCTTTTTTATTTTTTTAGTTCTTTTTGACAGGAAAGAAAACTAACTTTCTGTAATTTATTATTTGAAGGTTTGTTAATCGTGCATTTGTTGTTCAGTTTCAGGAAGATGTGGTAAAAGAAGATGATGCGGAAAGTCCGCAAGAAATGGCATCAGTTAGGGAAATGGATGATAAAACCTTTAGTGAAGTACTTGCGGGCGGACTCTATTTTGTTAAATTTTATGCTCCCTGGTAATCAATTACTTTTTTGTTATTTTTAAAAGTATTATAGAACAAAAATTCAATTTCTTTTCTTCCAAAAATAAAAAAAAGTATACCTTTAGACTCTGTGCCTATATATTGGTATATAAATAAGTGAAGAAGCAGGCGTCATCCTTGAATGAAAACCATGAAGTACTTTGTATGATCTACACCAGTGAACCAAATAAGTTATGTTTTCAAACTCTGGTTGCAGCCTATATATACTCCTTAGTATTAAAGTTCAAAAATAGAGAGCGTGTAATTTAAGAGTGCAAATTTGTGTAGAATATTGAAATTTAAGGCCATTTACAATTGCAGTTGCTGGCATCTGTAACGGGCGGTTACAGTTGGGTGATATGCATTTGTTTCGATTAGGAATGATACAGTGGCATACTGTTAATATAGAAATTATAGAGCACTGGATCATCGAGGAACGGCAGTTTTCACCGACAAAGTAACTTCATACTGAAGTATAAAATTAGCATTCATTTGAGTTAATGTGGTGCATTGGGTCGCGATATACCATACCGTGCCCACTCTCTCGCCACACAATCAACATTTATAACTGTCATCTGAATAATCTATCCTATGTTAGATTTCGTTGGTTCATAATTTTTCTTCTGAGCAACACAAAGTAAGGCTTCTGCTTCTGGCTATAAATGACTCTTTGACAACCATTGTCAGCCTTTGTTCTTGTTTTCTCCTTCCTCGATATCTTTATTGAATTTTTCATACTTTTCTTTACTGATCCATTATTGTTAGAATTAAAAAAAGGATTCTTTAGTTGACAACAGCCACCATTAGTATCTCTAATCAGATTTTTACTTTTATACAATAAAAAACTATTAGAAATTTTTGAAAGGTAACTTGTAAACGTTAGCAAACGGATTTCAAGATTTCGATCAAAGCTTTGAACCACTCAATTAGTCAAAGTTTGTTAAACAACGTACCAATAGAACGATGTAAAGAAAGAATGTCTAGTCAGTTAGGTAAATCAAATGTATAACTGTAAACTCAAATGAATCTGAAACCCGCAACAAACATGGGCTACCAAAACAACGCATTTGACATTCACCAGTTGTTATCGTAACCCAAATTAAAGAAACCCCAACCAACCTACAAGTAGCGATAGAAACGTGATTTCCATTTTCTATAGTCACCAATATGCAAGATACGGATTTATTCTTTATTTCTATGGTATTGTGGTATTGCTAATATGCTACACACACACACACACACACACACACAGAGATATATAAAAGAATGTCTAGTCAGTTAGGTAAATCAAATGTATAACTGTAAACTCAAATGAATCTGAAACCCGCAACAAACATGGGCTACCAAAACAACGCATTTGACATTCACCAGTTGTTATCGTAACCCAAATTAAAGAAACCCCAACCAACCTACAAGTAGCGATAGAAACGTGATTTCCATTTTCTATAGTCACCAATATGCAAGATACGGATTTATTCTTTATTTCTATGGTATTGTGGTATTGCTAATATGCTACACACACACACACACACACACACACAGAGGTATATATATATATATATATATATATGTGTGTGTGTGTGTGTGTGTGTGTGCGTATGCAAGGAAAAGATTGACAGAGTACATATTACGCGTGATTTTGACTTTCCTGACATTGGCAGAATTTTTTCTGATCAACTACTTAACCAAATAATTTGCTTTCAGGCATTAAACTGAATAGGTTTTTATGTTTTTCTTTGTGAAGGTGCCCACATTGTCAACAAT
The DNA here is from genome assembly GCA_003991215.1 of Morbakka virulenta. NCBI lineage: Eukaryota > Metazoa > Cnidaria > Cubozoa > Carybdeida > Carukiidae > Morbakka > Morbakka virulenta. Next base: position 3,090,231 of record RDPX01000066.1, read on the forward strand.
TGGTACCTGTTTGGAACGACCTTGGTAACGCATATTTATTTACAGGTCTGATAAATATAGTCAAGGTTAGTAGGCTCCTATGTTAGTAGTATTTGGTTCTACTAAAGGCCTTTTTTTCATGATATTGGCCATTTTCTATTAGGGTAGCAGTATGTTGACCTACAGTACCTCACTTGTTGAGAAATTTTCATTTTGTTTTCTAATGAGGTCTTGGTTCTGGTGTCAAAGTCAATGATTCGGAATAAAAATATTCCCAGACTGATTTGTGTTATACAGTTACTAAACATTACAAAAGTATATAAAAATATCATAAAAAATTCATTAAAATGTTTTGATGCCCTGATTTTCTTTGACGCCCTTGATATTTGATATAGATATGCTTAACGGTGTTTATATCAACTATGTTTACCATTGGCCGAACCTGATAATACGATAACTATTGTTAAGACATCTATGCCAATTATACTATTATATTAAATACAACATATGAAATAAGGAACGAAATGACAGGCTGGGTAAAAACCTGTTTCCAAATCTAGTACAGATGGAACGGAAATGGGGTGAATATAAAACTCCCTTTCAAAAAAGAAACCACGATATTTGTTTACTTATGCGAGGCATTTTGTACCTGCTTTATGTTCTAACACTGTGTATCAGGGCAGTTTTGTTGTGATTACATACCTTTATTATTTTTACTTGATTTTTGGGTTATAATAGATAATTTATAGGTATTATATTTTCATAGATTTTGACATGTACTGTTTCTTGTTGTTTTAACTTTGATTATGTTATAGCTTCACTTTCCTTCCTTTCCGTTATTTTCTTTTACCTTATGACTAATGGCTAGGTTACTTGTCGTCACTGAAACATATATCATGTCAGTCCACCTTCTTGTTTATTGTTAAGTGCAGTATAAAGAAATCGAACGTAAATATGCTGTGAGGCTAGGGTGTCAAAAAAGATTCAGCAAATTTAAGAACTACGACAAATCGAGTTACAGATTCTGTTTTGGTTGCTTTCGGAAAAAAGTTCTTTTGGATTCAAAGTTACCCACCATTCAACCCCATTCCTCATGGTTTAAGCTAAGCCGAACAAGATTTTTGTGCTTTTACAATGTCAGGTAGCCAGCCAACACCTGAATCCCATTTGCATCGACTGTGCCCTTTATTTCCAATTTTAGATTGACATTTCCATACTTTATTCATTAAAGGGTTAAAAAACATTGCATTCGGTCAGTACGGTTAAATATTTGTATCACTATGGAAGTTTTATGCTTGCCATTAATTTGTTAAGAGTAACTTTCCTTTTCATGTTCCATCCAACAAAGGATTAAAGCTGAGGGTCAATATCAGACGTTTAACCTGTAAATGGACTCGTTGGCGATGAATATATAGGAATAGATTTTTCATTTCAAATGGACCTGAATAGACAATCAGTACAAATAATTTATATATATATTTCAGGTTGACTGTACTAAACACAGACAATTATGTGAAGAAAACTCAGTAGATGCATATCCAATGCTAGCTGTATATCACAAGGGAACCAAGGTAGGCAGAGAAAGTGTTTTTTGTTTATTGAACAAGTTTCACAAAGCATTTATGTGATTTAGGTTTTTTTTGTCAGTATATCATTATCAGGTGCTACCTAGTTATGAAATTTCATGAGTAACAGGGGGTCACAGTACATTTCTGCCGCCTAGAGCTGGATGAGCCTGCTTATGAGCTTAAGTGACTCGGCTCGAATGAACTAACGAGCTGAACGAACGCGCGTTTTCCTATGCTTTGTGTACAAAAAGTGCTAAGTTAATAAAATAGCGTTCTCACAATTTACAGCTGGCAAGTGTTCTCTATTTATTAGCTAATCATATGTGAACTGCTACAAAAATGAATTAAGAAGGGCCTTCTTAGTGATTTACTTATTTCAATAGGTATATAACCAAATTTTTTTACAAGAGCTTCAATGACATGATAAAACACTGTGCAGACAAGTTCTGATATTCACATTGTGTAAATCGCTCGATGGAAAATAATTGACAAACCAGCGCACGCCCATATCCAGTCCCCATCTGACAGAAAAAACTAAGCTTGATACCCGAAAATCAATTACTCGGTTGATTTTCAAGTTGTTATTTGTTATTTGGGAGCCATGGAAGATCGAAGAAAGACACGAAAAACGTTAAAATTAAGGAGGAAATTGAAAAATTCGATATTGCGTTCAACACGATGTGTCTGAAGTTCGTCACATTAATTCTAAACTCACGAGTACTTGAATATCGCGAGTAACGAGTGCAGTTCTAGACTTAGCTCTAAAGATTTTGGTATGGACATTGTTGCACGGAGTTTTTTTTTACTTTTTTAAAGCTTTTTTATGACCAGTTAAGTAAAGTTTACACCATATTCAGACCAAAATAAAAAGTTACAATCGCATCGATGATCCAAAGTCTCTCGAGAAAGAATTTGCCAAAAGGTGTACAAACTCTTAACTTTTCCAATATAGACAGGAGGAAGACATTTCATGCCATGCTTCAAGAACGAATGCCATGCTTCAAGAACGAATGCCATGTTTGCAAGAAACCATCTTCTCTTTACATAATATAGACGCCGTCGATACAGAGCTCCCACCAACTGACAAATTTTCTTGTTATCTTCGGTTTTCTTCCCGACACAAGGGAAATTATTGTAGGAAAGAACCTTATTGTAGGTATTTTCAAATTAAGTAGGTAACATCTTGTGAACTAATGAGATTATTTCCAACAGCTAATCTATAGTAACTGCAGTATTGAGTTTCAAAATTAATGCAGTGAGCAAATTTGTACTGGAATTATATAGACAACTTGAATTCTCGAAATACTTGTGAGATTTTGAGAGCATTTATCGCCTCCTAAAGTTTCTAAACTATACATTTACCCAAATTGCTTTTTGGGTAAATCTATAGTTTAAATACATGATATGAATTGTGTATTTGAAGTGAATTAAGCCAACAAACAGTACTAAATGGAAATGTGAACCCACCTAATTTGATTTTTTTTATTTGGTTTTATCTTATTTACTGGTTTGTTTTTTATTTGTGGGAGTAATCTTGACCGGAATTTGTTGTTGTGTTGTTTTTTCTTCGTAGTTAATATTGTTAATCATTAATTTTTGGTTGTAAATTTAATGTTTTGCCAAGTCTGCTCGAATAGTTGTAAGCAAATAATATTTTCCAAGTAAGATCCTTTTGTATGAACAAGCTAATAAATTGTCATTTTTGTTACTGAAGGATTACCGCCAACACACTATTGTATTTTGAATAGTTTTTACATTTTTTCGAAAAATGCAGGTTACGGAGTATACTGGAGATCGTACTTACGAAAGTCTCGTAGATTTCGTAGAAAAAATGGTTAAACAATATAAACCATCTGAATCAATAGTTGAAGGCACAGAGCCAACAACAGAGCCAACAACAGAGCCAGAGGTGGAGCCTTCAGAACAGCCAGAGGTAGATTATTTTCTCTATTTTTGGATTAAAGATTTTACAATTTCATGTAAAGGAATTGACGAATACATTCTTGATGACGGTAATCAGTATAGTATTTATGCGTTAAGTTCGTGGAGCTTTCTAGTTTGTTTACCCTTTAATGGTTTGCTAAAGTTGACAATGAAAATTTTAGCACAGCTATCGGTACTGTTACTAGTGATCAAACAGACCTTTACGAAAAGTCGTAATTTATCATATTTTTTACCGATTTTTGTTACCATTCGGGTTACGTCAGTATACTCGACGTATTTATTCCAAACCAAGGTGACGAACTGAGCTCCAGGCGATAAAACGTATTTCCGTAATTTTACTTTTCCGTAATTTCCGTAATTTTCGTAGTTGCCGTAACACAATGCTACTGGTTTTTTTATGAGAGTATCTTAAAATATTGTTGTGATACTGTCTATGAGCACCCAATGAAGATTCCTTCCACGATTTGTTTTCACAAAGGTATTTTGTTTATTAATTTTAATCTATGATAAAGTTCTATACGATAAAGTTGTTTTTTTTCGGTCTTTACAATTCATTTTATGGTTCTATTTAACGTATCTTCTAAATCAATTTCTTCATGTTCTTGAAAAACTTACAAGGAAAAATACAACGAACGTGCTTTAATATGAAGTATCGCATCAGACTCTTGTTCATAGCCATTTTTCTAAGCCACCGTTTTGTTGACAATAAAAATTCCTGTATTGTTTTCAACTGTTTAATACTGAAGATTACAAATGTGGTGAGCTCTATTGGATATTTCATTAACTTGTATTATTTCATTCTGTTTGTTCTGGTCCTGCAAAGTGTCAGGAAAAGGATTTATTAGAAAGTAATCGTTACTTTGATTGCATTATTTTCTCCGCCACAAATCGTTTACTTGAAGGCTGTTGTTAATCACTAGAATTCAACTGTCAATATTTTGATTGTGTCGTTTTATTTTGTTTCTGTAAACATTAGGTTGCAGTGTATCTGAACAAGGAAAATTTCGAACTTGGTGTTATGTCAGGAAAAGTATTTGTTAACTTTTATGCACCGTGGTAAGTACAGAAGTACTTTTTTGGTAGTCCACAGTAAACTTGATTCACTTTTGTGCCAGTGTTATGCTGCAGTTTATGAAACTGCCCATGTAACTTGCTACATTTTAGTAATGTATAGTCAGAAGACTGGCTTCAGCCAATGAAAAATATTATCTAGCTACATAGCTGCAGGGGATATTTTATTTGTAGTGTGACGATACTTTTGATTATCGGGATAATGATGATGATTAGATGATGTCCGTGTTGATGATGGTGTAAAGATGGAGGAAGGAAGCGGGAAGATTTTGTTGCTGACAGCAGCAACACAATCTTCCACCTCCTCCTCCTCCTCCTCCTCCTCCTTCTCC